>VRLP01000796.1:0-62500 GCA_009660295.1 Lophius piscatorius | reverse complement strand
CTCTGGTTCTCTCTTGCCTTTCCCCCCCCAACAAACCCAACCACCCTCTCTCTCTCTGGCTACAGAGCAGCCCGCTCTCACCCTTCCTTAATGGGGCAAAGTTGACACACTCCTCCAGCAGTGTGTTTGGTGCACGGTGCTCAGTGCAGCAAACGCACTGCACGGTGTTTGCTGCTCAGCAGACCAAAGGCATCTGGACACACCGAAACATCCAACATCCATGACAATTCTATACTGTGCAAACATGGCTCCTACTTTAGGCTCGCAGTCTATTTCCTTTGATTTTACCAAGACAGATGCATTTGGGATTAATGCGGGTATAGGCGATGGGCAATGGTTTTTTTTTTTTACCAATCCTTTACCTTTGATTTATCTTTTCAGGTGCAAGCTTCTCTGTTTACCTACGGTATTTGCTGTATTTGTGCCCCCGTCATTTGTGCCGCTTCGAATGCACATTTGTTTGAATGAGCACAGACAAATGTTAGTCGGACAGGAAAAAAGCATATGACTTAAAGTGGCATAGTATTCTTTTTTTAAAGAGTGGAAATGTCAGTTTCAAAATGTATTTGGTTAATTGCGAAGTTTGTGAAAGATCTCATGGTATTCAAACTGAACAAAACATGCTAGTAGTGACTGTTTACATGCCATTTTGCTCTGGAGGGTGGCAAATACTTCTTAAGCAGTAGATGGTCTGATTTTTTGTAATCCCTCTTATTTATGGTTTTGTTCTAGCACGCTACCGGCACTGGCTGATGACAACAACGCTCAGTGTATGCATTAATGCAAAAAACCATAGGAATCTAATTTGACCATCCCCATTCGTGACACATGGCCACTGATCAGATATGATCTGATAGGTCTAATTAATATCTCAGAACAACAGATTTTGTGCCACACTGAGGCGAAATATTCAGATGTTAGTCACTTCAGCCAGGTAATATGAATTCAGCCTTAGTGTCCTACAAATCAGGAACGCTTTAACAAAATGATGTCTGACTGAGTGTATGTGATTCAAATGAGATATAATTTGTTGTTTGGCTGCTGGTGATCCATAATTAACATAAAGAGATACAGACATGAGCTGTGCGTTGATCTTCTGGAAGTTTCAGCTTTCATGTGAACAAGTATGGTTCAGTGTTGTTTAATTGATTGCAGAGATTTGGTTATCAAACCATATGGACAATGTTAAAAAAACAGGGTTTTACACAAGCCAGACCCTGAACAGGATAAGCAGTTACAGATAATGAATGAATAGATAGTCAAATTGTTGACGAGAATAAGTTTGTTTGCACAACTGCTGTAAGTAAAGTAGGTCAGTGTTGAGTCATTAAGATTAGAAACTTTAAAAGTTTATACTTAAAAAGTTACTAATACTCTTTTATTATGACTAAAGTGTTTATTACACCTTGGAAATATACAAGGCACATAAGTGAATCAGGTCTAAGACTCAAGCAGTTCAACCATCTGTTCTTCAAATCTTGAGATTTTTCCCTCCTTCACACACGGCCTCTGGAGTACAGTTCAAGGCTAAAATTGCAATCCCTGCTTTCTGTGTGATGGTGACTGGGACATGAATCTTCTCTTTTAAGATAAGCAAGCAGGCATGTTCACACAAAGCCTCTTGTCTATTCTGTCCTTAGTTTTGCGGCAGCAATTCTAACGTAAAACCCAGGAAAGGAAAATACCTACCATCTATTTGACAAAGTGTGCCTGTGTGTGAAAGTGAAAACAAAGCAACAGAGTGAGAAAGAATAAGTGAAACAATTACCGCAGAGCACTTTAAAAGAAGCACCCTCCTGTTCGTCCAGAATATAAACTTGGCCACTGCTCGGTAAAAAGACAGGGGCAGATGTAGGCAAGGAGATTAACCACTTTCTCTTAGATTAGGAACTCTCATTGTGAGATTACAGTGACAGGAGGCCAGCAAAAATACTGCTTATCAGGCACTGCTGCTTCACGACAAGCACTGCTCTGACAAATACTGCTCCTCTTTTCACCCCAGGGGTAGACTGATGCAAGATGAGTCATCTGTCTGCTCAATGAGATTCCAGCATTTGGGCTCCATAGCAACCCCTGGTCTAAAAATAAGGTTGTCTTGTATAAATGAACTTCAGCCTCCCTCCAAGTGAGAGGGTTAAGGCATATCCATTTTTTTCCCCAAACACTCAATAACTCGAAATATCTTCTTGTCTGCAGGCCTGTTATGTTATTATGTTCTGTCACAGAGTTGTGGAATAATATGAGATCATTCAACAGAGAGGCAAGGACAGAAAACTTTGGACATCCAGCAGAGGAAGGCGGCACCCTCACAGAGGAGCCACATCAGTGGTTGAATCCAAGCTGTGTGACCCACCTCGATGTCTCGAATCAGGAGCTGTGTTGGTGTTTCCACTGGTGCTTTAGTATCAATGATTTTCTGGATGGCACATGCCCAGTGCACAGCCTCATTGAAGTGCTTGGTGTACAGCTTGTAGCAATGCTTCCGCCCATATACTGTGATGCTCCAGAAGCCTGAAAGACGCATTTCAAAAACAAATATTTTATGGCCGTCAAACACCACAGCATCATCTGACAGCCTAATCTAGCTTCTTTACTTGACAGCCTGGATCAAGTATCCAGTAAGATTCTTAATCAGGTCAATCAATGTTTCAGGTGTGCCGAGTATCGAAGGTCAACCTGAGTGGAACCTCAGACCACGCCAAAGCCAAACAAGAACACTGATTATGGTGGCAAACCTCTAGGCGGGTCTACACTTGACCAATCAGCAATAATATAAGAGCACAAGACTATGTTGATAAAAAGATTGGATCACATATGGTCAGTTTGTAAAAGGGGCCAGTGGTGCTGTAAATAATGTGTATTCCTGGATATTAAATGATCATCTGCAATTTCCTGTGCTGGTTCTTGTGATTTGTTTTAAAAAGTTCCTCAAAGTAGAAAGTCACTAGGACTGTGTTTGATTTGAAATACGCTATACACAGAGTTGCAAGAACTAGGCTTCCTTTCATATTTTGGGATGTTTGATTTGAAAGAGAACACAATTTATTGTTAATATAACTACTTATCTGTAAAGCCATTGTGAACTTTTCTCTGCAGAAATTTTTTTAAGAGGTAACTTGAGTTAGTTCGTTTTTTTTTATTTAGGATGCTGTAACTATTTCCTCAAATTAACATTCTACACATATGAATTTAAACTTGGAATCTATGTTTTCAAAAAGTGGAGCTTAACTTCATATAAAATTGGCAGGTAACATGAAGAAGAGAGTTCTGTTCTTTTCAGTAATAGACCGCGTTGTCAGCTTGGTCATTGGAACAGCGGGTCGTGCGCACTTGAGGTTTTTTCGTCATGTTAATTATGTCGCTTGATTGTGTGACATATGGATATATAGCAGTGTGACTAGATTGGCACCCATCATCATTTGACATCAAAGATATTCATGATCCCCCCCTTTTCTGATTAAGGTGGCTTTAAATGCTAAATGTGTGGCATACAGGTGAGAAAATTTTGCCAATATCATGCATAAAGTTGGTTGGTGGCTTGTATGACGGATGTGTTTTCAGACTATCGTAATGCTTTGGTAGGAACAAGTATCAACCCCCACCACTAATCTGGGTTAATGGCATCAACAGTATACTGGCTTGTGCTTCCTCAGAGGTCGGGTTGTGTAACAGGCTTTATTATAACTGTTTAAAATAACTGCTCTGCTGCACAGCACACCAACTCCCTTAAGCTACGTTAAGTTTACATATTATTAAACTAGTGTCAAGTCAGTGTATGTATGTGTTCATGTAAATATTTGAAAGATTGAATGTTCTTGCATACATCTGGATAAGTGGCTGAGTGTGGTCATGTGTTTTAATGCTTTGCATCTCCAATAAGATTGCAGGTTCTATAATTCGTTTCTTCCTGCTTTTATTTTTAAATGAAACAGTGTAGTTTGGAGATTTACAAAAACACGTCTTTGACATTCATTAGTGAATAAACACGTTTACTTAATTTGGTTAGCGCCTCTGTAACATTATGAAACTGAGTATTAGGCTAGGTCTATGTCCTGGGATGGAGAGGTCAGGCCTTTTCTTCTCAAGTCTAGGACCTTTGCTCTCACTTCAACCATATATGTGAGCTGCATACTCTTTCGAATTCAAGTAGTGAATTTAGTCAATAGTCAATATGTACATGAGATTAAGCATTCAAGCACGTTCGCATGATTAAACTCATGCCAACCCGACCAATTAATCTAATTGTTAGCAGGCTAATGGCAATTCCAATCATGTGTTAGCATTGAGAAAATTGACTAAGTGCTCTTCATTTACATACAGCAAAACTTGACTCATGAATCACAAATAATGGAGAAACACCAGCGACCGGGTAACTTCGCCACTCAGCTACTCTTCGTCAGTCAGTCGTCGACGATCGATCTGTGGGGCTTGTCCCTGTGACGGGGTCAAAAAGACTTGCATCTGGCTTGTGCAGAGGAAGTGTTAGACATACCCAAGTCAGCCTGGACTTATCTGCAGCCCAACGCCTGTTATCAGGCTTTCCTGCTACGTGACTTGGCACCACATCCTTCTTCTTTTAGGTATTTGGTGGAAAACCAACCTAAGAGGTTTTGAAACTGAGATTATGATATGGTATTATTGACACCGGCTACCGGAAAACTGTTTGGTGACTAAACTTTCCCTCTGCTCAGAATGGTCAGTGAAATGTGGACGGAACTCTTAAAAGGAGCCAATATTTCATAGTGATAATCAGAAAATACACGGAGGAAGTAAATCTATTTATATTGAGGAAGTAACACGTAACTCTTATTTCTCTGTGGATTAAAAGGAACACAATAGTTGAAAGTGCACTTCTGTCCAGAAAAGTCCCCTGGCAAATTGAGTTAGTAAGAACTATGTATGTTTGGGTTTATAGGATGGTTTTTATATTTTAGGTGGTTTGAGGAAGTCAGCAAGACATAATCCACACCACCAATAGCCACCGCAGGGAGACAGGCCAACATATTTAAGTAATGCAGAGACTTGAAAGGGAGATTCAACCGTTTGTCCGTTCCAATATATCAAAGCGTTTGCTCTTTATGGCTTTTGTTTCTTCCATCCCACAAAGGAAAGGGAGATGCCTTTGCTGATTACTCAAATGTGAGGTTTCTAGACCAGCCTTGAACTATGCTTTGGACTAAAGACAGCTGGGGCTTCCCAAACTTACTCACAATTACTGCACTCATGGGAAGGGAGAGAGGATCACACAACGTCGTTTACACATCAAAAAGTCAAGAACAGCTTTGTCGGCAGTTTTGGAAAAAGGTCTTTGATCACTAAAATGCAAAGAGGCCCTGTAGAGATTAAAGGCCAGTATACACAAGTGTGAATCAGCTATGCAACAACCCGTCTTTCTGCCCCCTCACCCGTCTCCTTGTATGTTTGCTTGTCTGGCCAGATGACAGAGCAGAGGTTGGTGAGGACCAGCGTGCCCAGTCTGCGGGCTTCTTTCTCCGGTCCGCTGTAGTAGTCAAGGGACTCTTGGCTTAGTACAAACCAGTACCGCCGCTGCTTGATCCAGTTGCCTCGCACCTCCCGCAACAGCCAACCTTGAATGACGAAACACACAAGTGTCACAATACCACCCCCAATTACAAAATACAGCGGCTCTTTTACATGCCAGTAACAACTGAAAATGTATTTGCACATATTCTGACAACAGAATTAATTTAAGTCATTTTCAAAAGTTTTTTTTTTCCTGGCATATATTATACTTATCAAAATATATAAATGTTCTGGCAAAAAATCATTTGAAACTATCAGCTTTTGGCTCTTCCCATCAGATGTTAAGATGTGATTTTTTTTTTTCTGTCATCGTCAAATCAGTGGCCGGTCAATCCATTTATTTGGAGTTTTACATGACAGAGCGAGCCCAATACGTCACAGTGGCTGGGCATCATTTGAAAGGATTTGATACTGAAGCCAGGACATCAGTTTCAGTGTTGACGGTCAAAACATACTTTTTTGCTAATAATTTTCCTTCTTTACTTTCAAAGGTGCATTCCATACCCTTATTAGTCAAAGTTGAAGCTATTTTTAGCATTTATTCTCTCCTGCAGAGAGTCAAGGGAATACGAATTTATTACATTTGATTGAACCAATGATGCTATTGGAAAAAAGGGTGTACACGGTAGTTGAGTATGTCATAGAACTACTAGACCAGAACTCAGTGGAATTAATTCACAAAGCATGTAATTGTCTATAAAGTTTGTTGCAGTCTGTAAGTGACTTCGTTGTTGGGTTAAATAGTAGGGGATAAAAATACAGCAAGCTAATGGCATAGGCATTAAAGCCCGCGTGCCGCCAACATAATTACCACTTTAGAGGTTGACAGAGTGAGAAAGGAGAGAGAGAGACTGACAAAGAGAGCAGCTCATAGGCATGCCCAATGGTCTTGGAAGACCTGGCTCTGCTGTGCATGACCGTTATGTTCTCCGAGGGTTTTGAAAGGCGGCAACAATCCCGATTTACTGTTCCCAAACCACACTGAACTTCCTCTCTCCCCTTAAGTATGTGTATAAATTTTCCCTCATAGATATTTAATCTCAAGATAAATAATCTCATTTGGCACTGTGCTGATGCTGCAGGGCAAAAAAACAGGAGGAAGGAAGAGTCCTGTCCATCATCCAGAGGGCTGATGGTCAGACTGGCATCAGCCCTCTAATGCAGCCTAGGTGGGACCATCTGTGTGGGGAGGGCACCGCTGTGGCAGTGTGCCAATTGTGGAGTGGCTGTGCACGTGTGTCCCCCTGACTTGGGCATGCACATTTGAGAGTGATTCTAAAGGAACAATTTGACAATGCACCTTCAGCTCTTAACCCTATGAAAACGGTTGTAACACCACACTAGCATCGCAGCTTCCTCTGTGGTTAACAAGCTGCGTGCCACCTGTTAGACAGCCTGCCTTTTTCACCCCTTTGCGTCTACTCTCTTCCTATATACTTTCATCTCCAGCGTTTCTCCTTTTCCCCATCTTTATCCTTGCTTCAAAGAGGTCTGCCCAGACAATGCAACGCTTGCACTACCTCGCTTCTACGCCAACGGAAAAGGAGAGATTTGGGGGGCTCAGCCTCTACATCATATAGGTGAAAATGATTCTATAAAGATATAGATGGCAGCTGTGAACTCATCATAAACCGATATAGCCTAAAGCAATAACCCCGGATGTACTTAGTACCACATCAGAGGGAGGCAGCATTAGAACCAAAGGTGAAACGGATAAATAAAACCCATGAGGTAAGTCGGGTTGAGCTTTCTGAATACTCAATGGGCGGGACAGACAAACTCACTGGGCGAAAGAGGATATCCGTAAACCTTTATCAACATCTCTGTAACAGACACGGGACTCCTCACAGATGCTGCTCTTTCTGGCAACTTTAAATAGTGTGATTAGGAAATGAAAAAGTGTTGCAAGACCGCCTGTGTACCTCTCCCATGATACCCCATCTGGATCTCATCACTATATCCTGCTAATATCTCCCCTGGGCTCACCCTTAATTTGTTTCATTTGTGACCTCTGACCTCAATCGCCCTGCCCCCTCAAACAGAGAGTGAGCGAACAATCTTTCTCTGTTTATTTCCATCTCTTAACTACACGCTCCTATCATCGCCGGAGGATTGAATGCCATTTTTAAAATATTATATTGTAATGGAATGACATGTATAAAACAAGACCTCTCATTAAAGTCAACTTTAAATCTGCTTCATACTCCCATTTCCAGAAGTGTGTATCAGTTAAACCCATAAAAGTCCTATTTCGCTTTCAGTTAACATTTATCTCTTAAAAACCTTTTGTTGTGTTTTAAAAACATCAGTCCATGAACAGATATTATGCTAGTATAGCTAGTTTTATCCTTATTTATGGGACCTTAACTTTAACTTTCCTGTTTTCCCAATTTGGATCTGGCAGAACAGGAGACGCTCTGCATCATATGAGGAGCAGTTTAATTTGGCAGGTAAAAAAAAAAACACTAGCCGATGCCTCCGCCCTGCCTTCCGTCAGCACTGCATGGGTGTTAGCGTTTGTCATTCAACTATCTACCTACATGTGTAACATTGGTGGCCTATTTTAGACCCCGGGGGAAATATTATATATCCTCAGGATTTCCAGCTGGAAAAACAATAATACGGTACAAGAAGAAATAACCTATAGGAAAAACAGTTTGAAATGTGATTCTGAACAACACACGAAGAGAAATGAGAGGGGTTATTAAACCCCCGGAGGTATCAGACAGTTGAGGCTGGTATAATAGTGGGTCAGTTGAAGAGGCAGTTGTGATGCAAAAGCTCAAATCACAAATGATGGTGCATTCATGTGCCTAAGGAAAGTAGATGTCCTCCTACTAGACAGAGAGGGGACAGCTGCAGGTTGGAAGGGGCACTTGCCCGGGGCAGATAGTAACTGCTGTCAGAATTAGGCAATGCGTGTGTCAACATTCCAAACAAGACGCCAATTATCCAAGCACTGGCATATTAATGCTCCCTCGCAGTAGCAGGGCAAGAAGAAAACAAATTAAAGAAAATAAAGTTGCACAGAAATAGCTTCTGAGATCATTCCTTAAACATTAGACACCCTTCCCGATGCCAGGAACCATCCTCACGAAGATACAGGACAGGTATGAGTGGGGCAGTTATAGCCTACATGTGGTCAGAGAGGGGTTGTCTACAAGGTGACAGCTCAGCATGGAGCAGCAATGGTGCTTACTAGTAGACAATTAGGCTAATGTAACATATACTACTTCATGAGAGGAGCAGCTGGAGCATGGCCTTGCAAACACCTCAACCTTTTGGTGAAACACAAAGTCAGGCTCCAATGAAATATTTGAATTATTGTTTAATTTAGGGTTAGTTTTAAAATAGTTAAAAGTTTAGAATGTAAAATGTCAAAAACAACAAGAGGTCAAGTTGATTTGTTCAATTAAGCAGTCAAAAATACAATTTGCATTCATATAATCCCAAGAAGCCTGAAAACCTTATGATCTCTGCCACGAGTGCAACGACAGACAGAAATAATTTAATTTCTTCCTGTTTATCGCAATACTTGTAGTTACTGCATATCTGAGATAGAAGAAATTATAAAATACTTAAATTGCCAAAAGGCAAATATCAAATATCAAAAGGCATCCTAACTTACATGGAAGACATGTACATAAAGTTTTGTGGAAAAAATACTTTTTCACATAGATTTTTCAAAAGACTACTGCTACTTTTCGACAAAAAATATTTATTATATTTTTAAAAAGCTGTACTATGCATGCTAGGCCAGTAGTTTGTGGTACAGCTTTTTTTTTAAATTATCAACACAATAGTGTAACACCTTGCACCAGCACACACCTGTCTGGGTGAGGCTGTGATGCTGCAGATGTAAAAGCCATGGTGAGGGAGTTTTGTTGCAGTTTACACAGTAACAATGCTTTTTTCATTCTGTAACCACTTTTCTCAGGCTCCCAAAATTACGTCATGTGAAGTTAACAAAAGTCCAAACTTCGACAAGACCGTACTGTATTATAAAAACAATGTATATAACTGTAATGAAAAGGAAAATATTAATAGTTCTTAATGGCATTGCATGTAAATGCTTTTTTTCGTAGGATGACAAAAGTATAAGTGGTGTTTTGTGGAGTTTATGGTTCGTGGGTCTGACTCACCTTTGACCAGTAGCTCAGGCTCTTCCTCTAAGCCCATCTTATTCTTCTCAATAATCAGACTCTTCATCTCCTCAGACACCTCCGAGACCGCGTGCCTGTGTGGAGGAGCAGAAAGAGAATGTAAATAACTCCAATTCCCTCTCAAAGCTAGTCTTCCCCCGACTACTCCCTCCCATTGGATAGCTAATTGGCCCAGAGACACAGCTGACTGTGAACCCCCCCTCATGTAATCCTGTGCCAAGTCTCTGGGAGCTGCAAAAAGTATCATGAATATACACCCTCCAGTTTTCCCACTCTGCCTCCCTAATAGCACACAAGCTGTCCTCACACCAATCACACATACCAGGCCACTGTGGACAGCTCGTCTTTCTTTTATCACTTTGGCCACAGCGACGAATGAGTGACTGAAAATAAACGTGACAGAGCGACGCCGATCTGACTCCCAGCCTGTCGGCTCACGCTGTTCAGACGAAGGCAGAACATCCGCGACGTCACAGCGTTGGATGGTTAAAACCAGTAACATCAAAAACATCTGCAAATGTTGCTGAACCGCTGTTCGTTCTTTTCCTCTTAAATGCCTCACGATCCTGTTTGCAGCTACCAAACACAAGACGGTCAGGCAACATATCTTGTTATCTTAGGCCAAGGTCCATTTCCAGTCCAGATTGTTTAGAGGCCTCATCTCTCATTTATTTATGTAATTTTTTGTTTATTTTCTCTACATCCAGAGAATTGAGCATGGGAGATAGAAGTGGCAAATCTATCTTTCTGTTCTTCTTTGCCTCCCTCCCTCCTCCCCCGCCTGGGGTTATAGCACAGGAAATTAATCCAGGCCTTCATCCCATGGATATTTGACCTCTTGTTGACTACTCTTTCACCAGCCGATTTATGTTTGTAATGATCTGATTATTCCGAAGGACTCCTCCTCAAGGAAAGCACCAATAATCAATGATTTTCAACGGCGCCTTATCTATTTAGACTCGGCTTACATGGATAAGACACTTTGAGATTTGATCCAAATGTAAAGTGCATTATAAATTAAATGTATTATTATTATTATTATTATTATTATGATTTCCTCTCTCTTTGTGAGCTCTGACCTGATCTTGTCTGCATCACGGTATGTTAGATCACATTCATGGTTGCCACTTATGTTTATTTTCATTAGGCTCTTTAGTTTCACAGTTAATATATAAAAAGAAAATTATGGCATGACAATTTCCCTGAACCCAATGTGACATTTGCTCTTTTGTCTAGGGAACATGCCGAGACTCTTTATTTTTCATTACAAATGACAACACAAAGCAGCAAAACCTTTCATTAAAGAAGCTGAAAAAGGGTTGAAATTGTTGCATGAATGAATGAATAAAACTATAAACATAAATGAGTAAAACTATAATAAAAATATCTTATAATCAAAATATCAATTATCTCCATAGTCCCAGAATTGGATATCTGTATAACTGAGCTCTGAGGAGCTGTAGGTTGAGGGCGTGACTTTTTGACCATGTATTATGCATGCAGCCCACAACTGTTAGTGATCACAGCAGCACAATGAAATATCCACATAATATGTCTTCAAATTGAGGAACTCAGGGTCCTTACCCTCCGAGCAGAGGATGGGATCACCTGCCAAGTAACTCTGAATGTAAATGACTGAGTTTTGCCATGTTAAACACTGCTTAACACAAACGTAAGACCTCACAACAAACACTGGAATTGCAGCGTAATACATCGCAAGCAGGCTTCTTTTTTTTTTTGTCCCTGGATAGGATATTATGGAACCATCGCCGTGTTCAGGTCCACAGTAGATCATTTATGTCAGCGCGATAACCCTAAATTATTTCATTATTATTACATTATTTCAAATGGATTGATTTTGGGAAAGATCAATCGTATATTTTGTATATTGTATAAATTCTCAACTGAAGGTCTAATTAAGACTAAATTACCTGAATATGAATTGACTCGAGGTGATCCATCTTGTATGCATTGTGTTGACTTTAATAGTTCATATTTTACTCACTAGTCGGAGTTTTTTTTTTACCGTTAACACCTTTTTTGAACATAATTTCATAATAGTTGCTCCGAGTCAGTCCATATTTGGTACGAATTAACTGAGAAGTTTCGCATGTATCTATAATATGTTACTCTTGAATTTCATATTTCACTCACTAGGGAGAGCTTTTCATTTCCCAGACAGAACTCAAAAACTTTTTCATGGTTCATTTTTAAATTTTATGACCACATGGACCTTAGTACAGGGAAGGACTGGATTGATTTTGGGAATAATCGGTTGTCTATTTCTGACACTTGGGAAGTTTTATCTCCAAACATTTCCGGGCCGTAATTTGTCAAGCATTGTCCGATTTAGTCCATATTTGGTGTATATGAATCCACTTGAGCAGATCTATATTGCATACACCATGTGTTACTTTAATAGTTCATTATTTATTTTTCAGGGATATATCCTTGCCGTCGGGGACAACAGCATTGGTCTAGTTGAAAATGGAATACAGTCACAGCGCTGTTCCGCTATTGGTTTGTTCAGTGTAATCAAACAAAAAAGTTGAGGGGAGGGGCTTTAACAGTGGAGTTCTTGCACAACTGTGTATAAAAACAGCTAATAGCTTTGTGTCTCAAATTGGGCTAGGCGTGCCTCCGGGGGTTCTCCAAGGTGGTAAAAATATTGGTCAAGCATTATTCACAAATAGTTCCACTATAAAATTAAATAAATATCCAAAAATAAGTCCAACCAATACGACTTTCTATTCAGTATTCCTATTTAGAATGGATTGTTACTTCCAAAAAAAGCTGAAAAATATGGAGAAAGATATTCCGTCAGTTATTCAGTTCACTGTCAATCATAATGTAGATTAATGGTTATTACAAGATGACAATAAACTGGTTTGTCATTAATTAGGTGATGGTTTAATGTAAACGCTTGAAATGCAAGGTTTAAGTGCTGGTAAATAAACATTTTGTTGTGTGCATGGGCTTTGTTATTGAATGTTTGGATCAATGAACCAATCGCTGTAATCTTTAAGAAAATGCTTTATTTAAGAGCCGCTTATGCCTTAATGCATGGAATTTGTTTGTATAAACCGTGTTTGCAGTTGAAGATCTTGACTGACTGGTATTAGACTCTAATTTAAGCTCTAGGTTCAGACACAGTGAAACTCTATATTGTGACCAAGTTTTTCTTTATATGCGTGTGTGTGCTGGTTCTGGGAAACTTCAGAAATGAGAAATGAGAAGGAGAGAGTCCAGATCTTGTCACATTATACTCATGGTAACTAAGCTAGATCGCCTGCTACAGTAACAACCTCCAGGGACTTTTGATGGTCCCTGTATATACAGACCCCACTTATATATATTAAAATAAACAGAGATGTGACGACATTTCTTATTGTAGGTCGTTAATAACCCCCAGAGCATCACGGAGACATGCATGCAGCCCAAATGATAGAGGGATACTAAAGGGAGAATATAGCCTGCTGTGCACAGGAGTGTTTATGTTACTATGGTTATTCTCTACTACTGTCTGAAATGAGCTTTTCAAATGTTATTAGCAGTTAAAAAAATATATCTAAACTCTTTTATAATATTGTAAGTAGGTCGATTGCAAATGTCTCAACCTAGAAAGAATTAAAGTCTCCTGCTACTGGATTTGAAAGAGATCGTGTGGTAGAAAGAGCCGAACATCTTGAAGCAATATTATTGGAGTCCAAATCAAACTTGGATCTCACGTCTGAGGATTTCTAAGAAATGGGAGTGTTTCGCCATCCAGAGAAGAAAGAGAGAGTTCTGTTTTTCTACACATAACTGGTATATTCACACATTAAGCCTGATTTTCTTGCATTAATCAACTCAATTGCTCCATTAAAAGAAAGAGGAAGGAGTGAAAGATCTAGTCCCAACCCAGGTTCTGACCTTTAATTACAAGCGACCTTCAATTAAATCCATCTTTTGCAGAGTCAAATTGTACAGTTTTTCTCTGGCTGGTAAAAGTGGGAGTAAAAGTCAGCTTAGTGATTGGTTATGGCAGCAAAATGTTCTCATTACAGTACAATGAAAATCGTCTGTTTTTACCAAATGGCTTTAGCTTCAGTGATTTCTAACAATGTAATAAGATAAATCAGCATAAACAATGTTTCCTTAAACGCCCACAAACTTCCAGAAGTCATTTATGTTGCATAAATGACTTCAGCAGTTTCAATATACTCCTAAGGAGCAGTCCCAAGAACAAGTGAATTGTGTAGAATTATTAACTTTTTTCAATAATTCAAGTGCCTGGACTTTCTTCCCTGGGCCAATGAGAGCATGTTGTGAGAGCACATGATGCTGAGGTCGAGAAAAAAAACTGCTGGTTGAGTGACAGACAGACGGACCAGAGTAGAAAAGCTGTCTGCCCATGTGAAAGAAAAATACAAATAAAAAAGATAGAATGACTCCAGTAGAAAAACGCACTGACCAAGGTGAGAATGCGATTAATCCAGTAGTACACCGAGCTTCTGCTGAAAAAAATACCTCACATTCTGAGGTGTGGAAGTTCTTGAGAGTCAGAGACTACGACGAAAGTCAAAAACATGTGCATTGCATGCAATGTTTTGCCACGGTAGCAGCGCCATAGATGCATAAATTCGCCTAAGCATGGAGCAAAGTTTGTGTTTCTGCATGGCACAGACGGATCACCCCGGAACATTCCTAAACTCCTTTTTCCAGGTCATTTTACTTGTATCTTCTATTTCTACCACTTTATTTCTCAATTGTCTTTTTTAGCTACACGTCTCTCTTTCGTGTAGAAGAGAGAAAAAATTTCAAACAAACAGCAGCAAAAAGATTGGGAAGTTCTGGAATGCTGAATGACACCTTATCGGAACATATCATAGAGAAAACTATGGATTGGTGCTATGAAAAAAGCTTCCTCAGAAGCCTCGTTCACAAACAAGGATGTGCTAGGTTCACCGCTCTATGAAACAAGGGGCTCTTGATAGGATATTACTACGTTAGTTTGGGATCAAGTTGGTAAAAGATTGTCTATGCAAACAGGTCTGTGGGAAATAACTGCGTTTCTTTTAATTTACTTCCAATTTCTTAGGAAGTAGGGTTTGTCAGCATGGCTGACAAATAAAGGCAACTCCATGTGATACAGCTTGAAGGCAATCATTTGAACAAGATGAAGTGGGGATTTTGGGCTTTACACAGCTGTACAGCAGCACTAAAATCCCCTTCTTCACACAAGCCCCCTACTCCCCATGCTTCCACTCCCACATTCCCACAAGTCTCAGCAGAGGCAGTGACAGTGGGACCTTAGCGGGCAACTTCCTGTTGAGTGTAGAACCAATTCGACATGGGGATTAGACAGCATGAAAAAAAGCGCGAGTGCACATCTACAGACATCAATCTCAACCCTCATCTCTTGTCTTCCACTTGAGGACTAAACATCAGCTTCGACATTGGACCAACGTCAATTTCATCTCACACAACTCAAATATTAAAAGGTGACATCACAAAGTCAGGGCCAGGGAGACATGCCACCCTTTCCACAGCGCGCAATAATATAAATGAGACACATGACTGTATAATATAGTATAATTTTAATAATATAATAACTTATATTGAAAGCCCCTAATAACAATAAGCAAAGCAAACGAAAGATAAACGATACTGCCCCCTCGTCGCATTTTGCCTCAGTGGTTTAGTCCAAACAGGAAGAGAACAGCTGGGTACATCCACACACGACAGTGATTGCTGGCTCTCTGGATGTGCCAGACGGGCGTACAGTGGAAAGTTAACCTAAAACAAAGGATGTGTCAAACATTTTCTCATTTTCGTTACCAAAAAAAAACAACTATCTGAGTGGGTGTATAAATTTATCTGCCTGCCAGATCCATTAATCGATACGTTCATTATCCGTAACCGCCTATCTTGTTCAGGGTCATGGCGGCTGATGCCTATTTCCGCAGACATTTGGCGAGAAGCAGGGTACACCTTGAACGCCAGTTCAGATCAGGGCCAACACACAGAAACAGACAAACAATCCACACTCAGACACGCCTACAGGCAACGTAGAGTCACCCTTCAACTAAATAAAAAGGTTTTTGCAAGGCAGCTTGAGCATGGGTTGCGCAGTGGCTATCGCAGATGCCTCATTGTAAGAGAGTACCAGGTTCTAATCCATATGTGATGATCTTTTATCAGTGCACGCCAATTAGTAGTATCGCAGGCAATATGATCAAATCTCCATAATAAACGAATGAAGTGCTTAAGGATGTTTTCGGTGACATTAGGAAAAGCACAGAGCTGTTGAGGATGTGTTCATTATTTCTAAAAAAATTATTAGCTACCTGATAATGCTAAAAAACAAATTATTATTGTTGACATTGGCAGAAGAGCTCGCAAATTTAGCAGTCGGCAGCACATTGCATTGAGATATATTGTATTATGCGTTCAATGTCTATTCACCAACAACCAGTCTTGGGCGAAGCAGAAATGCAACGATACCATCATTATTATTATTTATCATCAAGATGTGTTCAAATGCAATCTTGTAAAATCTAGTATTTGGTGAGAAACCTGAATAAAAGCTTTTTGAAGAAGTAATTTGTAGATGTTTTCAAAGCAATATCCATTTGATATTTGAGAGGGAATTGTGAAAAATGTTTATGCTATCACCATTTCCGTTCTTGGAAACCCCCCAAATGAACTAGGGTTTGTGCTCTCCCCCTGTTGGTGTCCCACCCTACACGGAACTCACATTTTTCGGCCCTTCAATAGGTATTTCTTGTGCTCTGTTTTTCGTCCTATGCGAGATCAACACACTGCAACACACTGACCAGCTAGGATTGTTCAAAAGGAGAAGTCAAGGAAATGGGCATAGCCCCTTCACAAATACTTATTTATGGGATTCAAATGATTAGGCTTTTCTAGGCTTAGCCCAGAAAACAGCTAGCTGCCGCACAAAATAAGAGATGAGGGAGCCGTGAAGGTAAGAACCAGAGAAGAGGAAACATGATTTGAGAGGGGAACAGAATTAATTCCCTATAGCATACATGAAACCACAAAGATTTGATTGCATAATGAATCACATAATAACATCCTGTTCTCCACCCTCTCTGCATCGGAGAGTGATTTATTCAATGCAACATTGAAAGACTTTAACATATTTGTACCGTTAGATGGGCGAAAAGTCACTCCCGCACATGCACATGCATTTGTCATATTCTTCTTCTAGGCGCTTGTTGGTGGTTGGGACCCAACTCACCAAAGCATTATCGCCACCTTACGAACGTGAGTGTGGATCGCCTGCGCATGTCTGAAAGCGTTTCCGATTAGATGAGTCGATGCATGCAAACACCAGGTCGGAAAAGATCACAATTCATGTAAACAGGCGACCTACATTACAATTCGGAAAGGTTTAATTCGGAAAGGAGAAAAGTGTCCTATGTAAACCCACCTTCTGTCACAAACCTTTTGAACCTAGACAATAACACAGTAAAAACCATTCATGCATTATTGGGTGGAGGTTTAATAAAAAATATGACTTATTTGATAAAGGTGTACAATGTAGATCATTTACTAGTGTAATGAAACCAAGAGGAGAGTCATGTCAAGAACAGTTTACTCACACCCACACAGCCCTGAGGAGAAGACATCTAATCAGCCTCATTAGTGAGGTCACTGTGAGGTTGGTTAGTAAGATCTTTATCAGCATGAAACTAATTCATTCAATGCCGCTGTTCTCAAGGTCATTGGAATTTTAGCTACCTGGCTGCAACCGTTGACCCTGTTACTACTGGAGAAACTCAGTTCTTACTAATGTGAGAAACTGATGGGAAAACTGCCTAGTCCAAGGGGGCCTAAAACTTAAAAACAAGCAAATTACAGAAACCAGTTATAAGATGCTCGCATTTAGGATACATACAAACTATTCTCCGTTACAATGTTGACCATATGATACCTTTGGTGGCATATAGGCAAATAATTAGTGACCTTGCTGCTGGATCTTTGTTCTCTTTGCTGCTCTCTTTGTTGATTTCAACCCTCAGACACTGCACATAAATTACGGCCCTATATCAAACAGTTTATTAGATATCTGAACAAGCACCAAGGAGAAATATGTCCAGGGATATGGGATCATCCCAAAAACTTTAGTTATGAACTACACGTGATTTTATTCTTAATTTTGAGATGCCACTCTGTTTGTTTCTACTGCCAGAAATAACATTCATTTCTCCATTTAGACCATTAAACTAGGCTTATGCTGTCGTCCCCGACAGCAATGGTATATCACCGAAAAGTCCCTAATCCACTGCGTTGCGCAAGCAATCCCCCTCATTTAACTCTTCAAATTAAATGTGAAGGTATGCCCACGCTATTTTTCGTAAAAAAAAAAAAAAAAAAAGAACCTCCACATACTTTGTGGAATATGAACTATTAGAGTAAAGTATAATGGGCACCAAGTAGATCTCCTCGAGTTGATTCATATGCAACAAAATTTGGACTGAATCGGACAGGTTGAGAAATGATGGCCTCACAATTTCAGACATAAAGCTCTACCTAGTGTTGCAAACATACAACCGAACTCACTACCAAAATCGCTCAAGTTCTTCCTTGCAATGAGGTCTGTGTGGGTTTAAAAGTTCAAAATGATCCATAAAATAGTTTTTATAGAGTTAAACAATGAACAACACTGATTATCTTGTTATAATGACTACTGTCATTGGTACCATAAAAAATAAACGTGTAAGGATTAAAATAAATTGGACATTGGTCAAATTGATAACTGGGTGCGAGCATCTCCTAAACAGTGGATTTTGTTTAGATATTAGTCTAAGGAAGGACAACCTGTGGATCACTGACTGGATCATGGGCGTCCACGGCTAACTGATGCGTGTGGGGAGCAAATGCTACAATGTGTTGATTGATCCCACAAAAGAGCTCCAGTAGCAATTGTTGAAAACGTTTTGCTGGTTTTGATAGAAAAGTGTCGGAGCACACAGTGTTTTGCAGCTTGGTGTTATAGGGATGCAACCTGAAAAACAAACCATCTTGGTGCATGACTTAACTAAGGCTACACCATGGTTAGTAATATGGTAAGACGCAGGCTGTGGGAGGCAGTGTGCTGCTAGGGTCGAGGTTTTCCTGTGAAACTATAGGTCTTACATTTCATGTGGATTTAACTTTAACACATGCCATCTACCTAAACATTGTTGCAGATCAAGAACACCCATTCATGGAAATTGTATTCCCTAATGGCAGCATCCTCTATCCAATCATGTGCCATGCCACACTGGAAAATTGGCTAAGGAAGGGTTTGAGGAACTCAACAATGGGTCGATGGTGTTGACTTGCCCTACAAATTCCCCAGATTACTTAAAAGGATCTGGTGTTGTCTTGATGTCAGATACCACAGCATATCTTCAAGGGTCCTGTGGAGTCCATGCCTTGATGGGTCAATGTTAAACCTAAAAAATATCAGACAGATGGTTATAATGTTGTGACTGATTATATATATTACAACAATTGGGTTTTTTGTGGCTCCTCATCCACCGTCATGCTAGCTATAACTCATACTGTATTGAGCCACATGAAAAGACGCAAACAGATTTGTCATCTGTATCCCTCTTTCAGTTACCCACATAGCACAGCTTTTCAACGGGACTATTTGTAGTTTAGAAACGTAAATACGAGTTGCTCAAATACAGTGATCTATAGGATTTCCCTAAAAATAAAAATGTGGATGCCTTGAAGATTGATCTCAGTCTAAAAATCATCAGATTACCGACCATCTGAAAGCTAATTTAAATGTTGTGGGTCTAATGTCAGCACCAAAGAACTTGTTTCCCTTCAGAGAAATCCTCTCTTAAGCAGGGCCTCTGGCTGAAGCTGGGCTGGTGGGAAAATGGGAATGCGGTGATTAAAACTGGGCCTATATGACCTCCTAGCTAAAAATACGCTGTTTACTCAAGACCACTGCCAAGAAACCCTGGACTCAGCAGGGGAGAGAGGAAAAAGTCCTGTTTTGAGAGACGAGGAGGGGTTTGCGTGTGTGAGACAGGGAGTCAAAGTTGATCAGTGAGAATTTTTATGAATTATGAGCGTAAGTGAGATTTAGTTAAAGTTTAAACAAAGTCACTCTGATGGTGAAAATTAGTGATGTGAAATAAAACCGTTGCTGCAAACAGGGCCGGTTTGCGATGGTTGGATGCTTGACAGATAGTTGGGTAGACACTCAATGTGGTAGGCAATTATCATGGGGCCCAGTTCTAAGCTTTTCACGCAAATACTCACGTTTATGCATACACTCGCTCATACACTCATTAAATGCAATCCGAAACACCGGTCTCTTTCAAACATTGAAGCCAGGGAAGCCCACACCAAAATATGTCAAGTTTTTGAAAGTCAAAGAAAGAGAGCAAATGAAACAGCAGACCCAACAAATGGTGAGAAAGTAGAGAGGGAGAAATCCTCAACTACCCACTTTACTTTGAGTACAGTTTGAATGGTGAGTAAGGAGTCAAAGTAGGCATAAGAAAATAGTGATGATGTAAGCCTGAGCTGAGTGTGAATACAGCAGGGAGGAGCAAGCTGCTTGGCAATTTGTGCTGACCGAGAGACAGACAGCATAGAGTCGCACTGTCTGCTTCCAGAGGCCGGTCCCTCCCCCACATCCTCTGAAAGCTACCTGCAATGGAAAAAGGTCAGTCCAGACGCACAACAAAATCCATTACAGGATTCCTGAAAATAAGAGCCAAACTAATATTATCACTCAGTTCCCATCCTGTGCAGATCAGACACTGATTCATGGAAAGTCCAAGGTTCCGTTTCTGGATTCACAAGTGACAGAGCGCATATATGCTAATCAAAACAACGTGGCCGTTTGAATTCCTTCAATCATTATATCTTAAAATAATCTTTATTATCAAAGTAATGGGTTGTAAAATGTACTTATTTTTACAAACTCGGTATAACATGCCACGATGTCTACCATAAACTTTAAATCAACCTTCCTAATAATGTGTTGGTCCCTTTTGCCACTGAAACGTTGGTTTTGAAATTACTTCTAGCAGAACCAGAACTAACTTTTTCAGTAGTATGTGCTCCAGAAGCTCTTATAATAATAATAATAATAATAATAATACATTTAATTTATAACGCACTTTACATTTGGATCCCTTATGAGGGATCAGAAAATGTGGGCTAGTGTTCAACATGCATCACTAGGTGGGTTTACATGGAACAATTTCTTCCTACTTGGATTAAACCTTTCAGCCGCTTTGGCCCATGTTTAATCACATCCTTAAACTTGCACATTTTTCCTGCGTCAACAAATCAACTGCGAGGAGCTAAAGGTGAACCAGGCCTTTCACAATTATTACATAATCATCTGATCACTGCTATTTGACAATTTGATATTATTTGGCACAATTGTTAGAATTGCCTCCATTTACCTGTGAAAAAAACTGGATGAAAGAGAAATATCATATTTCATCACTATTTCCACAGTGTTTTATGTTAGCTGGCACTTTTAATAACACCATCTGGTTTCCCTTATTCTGCTATGAGTGGAGAATTAAATAAGCCTTTAGCGTCACTGACTGTTTATCTCTTGAGATGCTTAACTCTTTGATGAACATCAACAGACATGAAAATCATGGATCATTTACACCACAAGCCAGCTTTGGTTCCAAATAGGTTTTAATCCAAATGATAAAGGAAAGCCCGATGCTTTGGAGGGGTCAATTTGTCAAATTTGCAACAAATAGGTAACTGTCAAAACTAATTATACCAACAATTAAACAAACTGCGGATCTACTACTTTACTAACGGAACTGAAATTCAACATCTTCCTATTTGTTGGGCTAATTTGTCATCATATACTGTAGACTATAGATAGACTAGATGAATGAAGAGAAGGCAATTAAATATTATTTCTATGACAATTCATAGCCCTCATAAAAACATATCCTCGTTGCCATAGTTGTTATGTAATCATAACTAGGACGTCTGACAGAAACCTGAAATGGCCCACCCTCAGATATATTTGTGTCTGAACGCAAAGTTGTCCTCCCTAATCACATCATGACTTTCAGCATGATGAATTATCTGAGCATTACCATATTAACCTCATTCTGGCTAGACAAACATAAATCTCCCCAATTCATCAAAATCAATTCTCGACCATCATTCAGTCTAGGAACCGAGATTAATGTCTCATTCAAAACATTTTATATCAACAGCTCAAGTAAATTACATATGTAATCCACAGTTACTGCTTGCTTTAACTTGAGACTGAAGATACATTCATATGGCACAATTTGCAACATCACAATGCCCTCACTTATCAGTGGGTAGTTTGGCTTTCTCTTCATAAAACTCAAATTCTGGGTGTGTTCCGTTACTGGCCGGGTTATGACCAGGCTCTATGGTCTCTAATCTCTGCACTCAGTGTGATCATTACACCAAGGCCTGTAACACACTCTTTTCAAGA
Organism: Lophius piscatorius; assembly: GCA_009660295.1. Classification (NCBI taxonomy): domain Eukaryota; kingdom Metazoa; phylum Chordata; class Actinopteri; order Lophiiformes; family Lophiidae; genus Lophius; species Lophius piscatorius. The sequence continues at coordinate 40,318 of VRLP01000796.1, read as the reverse complement.
TCAGTAGCTAATTGCGCCATGTGGCCTGAGGCAGCCTAAGTTATAGTGTAGAGGTGATACAGACACACAGGGGCTAGAATCCAAGTTCAGTGTAGGGGGAACACCAACAGGGGAGAGGAGACACCGGGGACACCAAGGGTGGTAATGTCTTTTAGCATTAACATTTTTCACAATTCCCACTCTAATATCGATTTGATATTGTCATGAGAACATCTACGAATTGCACCATCAAAGGGGATTTCTGCCACTGCAGACACACCTTTTTTCCTGACTTCCCACCTTCTATCTTAACCCTAATTCTCTTGAGACAGCATATCATACCGTGCTGTTAAAAAGTATTGTGGACCCTCTCCAGGGTTCTACTATTTTAGTGTATCTAAACTGTGTTGAATCCTCAAAAACAATTATGAAAAAACTAAGGAAACTTGAGAAAAACACAAGTTTTAAAGTATAATTTTATAAGGGGATTCATTTTACTTCTTGTAATTTTGAAATGATACCCCCATATTGGGGGGGAGGGGGGGGGGGGGGGGGGGGGGGGGGGCATCCTTCCCGACCGTTTTAGTCAGGACCAAGCCTGTCCCCGAACCAAACAAGAGGCCACCCTCTGGAGCTCTCGCCAGTCAGGGCTGAGCACAGCATGATGCTGACAACTACCGAGGCCGGCCACCGGAACCCAAATTTCCAAATTTCCTATGTCACCCATAGATGCCTCCTAGTCGGTAGGTGGCGAGAACACGAGAGTCTGTCACACCAACCCTTCTTTTGTCACAGCTCTTGGTGGTGGATGGTTTGGCGTCCAAGAAGAACGCAGCTAGCTGCAAGAACTAGTCATCAAAAATCATTGATACTTCGAACACAACCTGGCTGTCCAAACGTTCATTAAACCAACGGCAGCCTTCAAAATTCAACCAAGAAGCTGGCAGCTAAAGCGGGAAGAGGAAACAAAATAAAGATTTCTCCCCCAAATCACTGAGATTCCGATTCATACCGGTTCAAAATGATCACATACCTCTGTGTTTGACAAAATATGGTAAGTAAAGAAGGCTTGGCGCATTCTCTTGGGATAAAGAATGCCATATGAATAGGGTTTAAGAAAGCCAAAGGGTTTTCTATCACCTTGTAAGGAAAAAGCATTCACCCCTCACAGACTGATTACTTGATATATATGTTTAATAATAATAATAATACATTTAATTTATAATACAGCAAGTGGTTCTGACCCTGAAGCCGCAAAATTACTCCACAACCAGAACTTAACCTTAAACTTATGCCTCCATACCTTTTTTCTTGTAGAATACTGTGTTTGGTTTATAACCGACTATTCAGTCCAAAGAATTGTGTGTTGGGGGAAAATAAAGATGAGACTTAATGTTCCTCGGGGTAAGCAGTGACACCTGACTTGCCCTCCTCCCCTGGATGCTTTTTTTCGGAGAGATTCGGATAGTGGGGCCAAGAAAACTGAGGTGAAAGACCAGCAGTTCATTGGATGTTTTCTATGGAATTTTATTTTCTTTGTTGAGTATATGAATGCGACTTTGCCATGCATTGTAGGACTTTAGGATGGTACTTCTTCCACACAGGCCTAATCGGTTTTGGATAAAAATTTGGTTCAGTAAATCAAATTATTTGATAAACCTTATATTTTGAGTTGACTGACGTTTCCCTGTTTGTGTAAAATTTTATTTGAGGATCAGACACAATTTAGTGTTGGATACACACCGAAACAGAATAAACTAGGAAAGGGTTAATTACTTTTCTGTTGCATTGTCCAGAACACTATATACAGCTAAATGCCTCAGCCACTTCCAAAGGCAGCTCTCGGTTTGTTCAGAATTGTTGCCTGTTCATATGTGGTGTGGATAGTCCAACATGTAAAGCCTGGTGACCCATTGCCGTGATTTGGCAAAATTACAATAGAGATGGTGGTTGAGGAAAGGGGAGGGGGGATGATAAGGACACGATAGCAAAGACAGACAGTTGCAGAGCCTGACCACATCCCTGTCCGAGATCACAGCCCCACACTAAGGCTACGTTCACACTGCAGGCAAAAGTGGCCCAAATCAGACTTTTTTGGCCATATGTGACCCATATGTGATTTTTTCTTTGACGGTCTGAACAGCACAAATCCGATTTTTTCAAATCAGACGCAGGCCACTTTCAGATGTGGTCCGAAATCGGATACGCATCTGATCTTTTTCAAAGCGTATTTCATCCGACTTTTACGTCATTTAAGTGAGATAGACGTCACATTTCCGCACCGGAGCAGGCGGGATGCGGAGTCTGATGGCGGTCACATTTAAATTATAATGTGACCAACCCACAAAAAATCGGAATCGAGCATTAATACCTGCAGTGTGAGCGTAGCCTAAGAGTCTGTATTAAGACTTTCATGAATCACTCCTTTTCATTGGCACTGGCATTCACTGATTAACCACATGACCATTCGATTTCATTATTCTGAAGAAACACAATGGCTCCTTTTAATCATTTCTGTGATATATATATATATGTGTGTGTGTGTGTGTGTGTGTGTGTTGCCATCAGACTAACAAAGTGATTGGATTTATTGATCCGAGTTAGCCTGACATTACAAAAGCGACTGGTCAAACCCAGCTAGGTGGAAGATTGACGTATTATTGGCAAAAATAGCCTCACGTAACAGCCAAGCCAATCTTTGAATGGTATATCCTGAACAGTCACAGATTAACGAAGGAAAACTGACAGAAACAAGCAATCAATAATACCTCTGCAACTGATCATGTGTCGATGTGGATGTGAGTCAGTATCATGTGTGTTGATATGAGACTGGGCATGCGTGTCATGGCTACACACATGAAGTGAGGCCCATGAGATAATATACACTTTTAAAGAAGTGAAAGCAACTGGCCTTTACGTACACTTGTGCCTACCTGAGAAGTAATAAAATAAATCCCCACCACTCAGAGGAAGTACAAAAGGAAAATAAGGAAGTATCACTTCCTAAAATTAAGGTTAAAGAATCAATTTCTCTCTTTCTTTACCCATTTGTTCCATTGGCTGTGCGAGTTGGTTGAGAAACAGTCACCTCTGCTGGACTCTGTCAAGAGAAGAGAGAGAATCTGGTAAATAGGAAAGTGCAACACAAATAGTAGTCTGTCCTTAGAACCGATCCACAGAGCTGAGTAATCCCAGTGACCATGTTACAGTAGAGCATGCAGCCGTCCTTGGCAGTAACAGCACCAAGCTGCTCTGTTGCTGTAAAGCTTGGCTTTCACTTGCAAGGGGTGAGCTGGTGGAGAGGAATACGGCATGCTAAACAGCCTCATTTAATATAAGAGTGGGTAACAGAGGGATCTTTTGTGCGATGGTTGCATGCACCCCAACAAGCACACCGTGTAATGCTTTTATGGAGATCAGTCATCTCTCTGAGGTTATTAACCACAAAATAACCCTGACTTTTGAGAGTTTGCTCAAGAGGCTTGCATCTTTTCAATCCTAAATGTTTTTAGTATCCCAAGATGGTGGGGAAAAAAACTGTTAGAGTGTGTTGTGACAAAGAGAAAAAAAAGCCACAAATCTTGCCCGGATTACTGACTAGTTCAATAAGCATTCTAAACTGCAAGCCAGATAATCATATCAAATTACATTCCAACTATTTTGGAGAAGTTTTGTGTGGAAACGTCTGCCTATGCTTCTACTGATAAGAAATATGGCTACCACTAGCAGATACTCAAAATCAAATCTTATGGTTGGAACATTTAACTTGTCATTCCAGACCTTCCCAGTTAGGCAGAAGATAGGATAGGAGGTTCCCTTTCACAGGCCTGAAGCAGATATATTCTCTACCTGACCTTGGAAAACTCCATTCACATCAGAGCTTGCCTGTGTGCAATTTGGACCAATTCCCTGGTGTGCAGGGCAGCACTGTGTCCCCATGTCATGACTTGTTGTCTCTGTTAGCCACAGCCTTGAGCCAGCTCCTGTGGCTGTCTCGGCTCAGCTTAGGGGTGTTGGCCCACCTGAAACACTATCCAGGTCAGGCCTGGGTGCATCACAGTACACTTTACTACTGGGAAAACCAATCTAAGTATAGCCCTTGCACTGAAAAAAAGTCTACTGCTTCTTTTTGGTAGCTCAAAATTAACAAAGAAAACTGTGAATTTATAGGGTAGTATGGAGTAAGTGTTATATTTATATGGCATACAGACAGTGAGGAAAAGATGAGGGTTTGGGAAATGAGGTTAATGCTTAAAAGCACTGTAAAAGACATACCATACAAGAAAGAATAGCAGAAAGCAGTTTGTGAATGGAAGATTGAGTGTTTATGGTAATTCCCTACCCTCGCTTGTTAACCATAAATTATTTAACCAGGTCAGACAGACACTATTGAAAACAGCTTGTCAATACTGTTCAAAATAAAAAGCCAAACCAAAAGAAAGCTAAACTTTGTTTGAAAAAAGTAGGCGATTGCTCAATAATCTAATGGGTCAGATAGCACAAGTTTTGGAGTAATTACCACACTATCTTATAATTTAGAGGAAATTAGCTTTCCAATAGAGTAAATGGCTTGTGGGATGAGGAACGATAGCATGCGCTGCAGAGCCTTGGCAAAAACTTCCCTCTTTGGATGGGCAGTGGATGAGTCACTCCAGACTTGAGAAGAGCATGGTGAACGGGAAAGATGCCGTGATGAGCTCGTTCCATGGCTGCCATAACCCCCTCCCTCCCCAGTATACTCTCTCTCCCTTCAGCTCTCCTGGGAGGCTGAGTAACCAGGAGGAAATGCTTGGGCTCAGCCAGTGTCGGCCTGAAGACCAGATGTGTGGCCTGGAGGTGGTGAGGCAGAGAGGCAACGGAAACCAAATATAAACCAGTGTACCGTGACACCTCTGAAGACAGAGGGCAGTAGTGGCAGTTAATGGGACTTGTTTTCAGCGCAGCTGGACTGGGTCCATTTGTTCCAAGTAACACATTGCAATTCAGTACTTCAGCCCACACTTACAACTGTGTGAGTCTAAACACTCTTTGGCAGTAGTTCATCTGTAAATGCAAATTTGCGTTAGGTAGAAATTGAAAAAAGTTCCTGTGGAAATATGGAGAGAATGACAGATGTCCTCTCCTAAAACTAGTGCCTTGCTGTCCCAACACTAGAGGCATTTAGCTTAGTGTGACTGTTTGGGCAGCTGTTGGGGAACCGTTTCTGTGAATGAAGACTGTAAAAACACAGGGAAATGGTTCTGACATGGTCCTAAGTTCTTAAGGGTCAAATCTACAGAAGCATCAAAACTGACTAATGATTCCAACCTTAGTGAGAAGTGTCCCTACGTGGAAAAGTTTGTCACGCATGTCTATGGTGCAGTGGATGCTACACATCGTGACGACCTCTAGCAGCATGCAGAAAAGCAAGGCAGGACACCAAGGTGAACGTTTTGGATGTCTTAAGCAAGAGCAATCCCACCAGAACCGTGGGTTACTCTAGTCAGCCTTAGCACAACTTGGACAGAGGTTTAGGAAATGGAGCATTTCAGTCCCATGTGCACCCAGGGAGGTCTGAACTGCTGTGTGAACATGTGGCTGTCAAGCTGTGAGTGAAATGATGTTCTCTGGGTGAACTATGGAGCAGCCATGACAGTCTTTCCCTGGGAGTCATTGAAAACCATCCTTCAACCCTCTGGCCCAACCCACTGTTGACACCATAGATAGCCAAACAGTGACAGTTATATCTATATTCTGAGAGAAGGGCCTTTGGGGAAATTGATGAATTTGATTGTCTAAGAGTAGGTCAATCGATAAAATTGGCTTAGAGCGGTTCAGCTGTTGTGTGAACTGCTATTGACAAAGATGACAAAATAACCAACATAAACCAGTGACACAGATCAGAAGGAAACAGGATTTATGGAAGTGGATTATTTGTCTGCCATTATTTGGATTCAAACTTCAGATCACCTGAATGGACTTAGTATTAGAAAAAAATTGTCCAAAAAAAGGTTTAATGCCTTTAATCACAAGTTAAAACCTAGTCAACTTAGTTGTTCCTCCCATTATGAGCTAATCTGATCATCACAATATAATTAAAATGACTATTTCCCAAAACAATATGACTCAGATTAATCAATTAGAACTCTCATGACATCAGACAAGCTGATACACAAGCAGGAAATCAACAGAGCCAATAAAGAGGGGTGCCACATAGAGACACATGTTGAGCTGCACATTAGTTAGATCTGCATCGCCATGCTTTAGATTAAACAAAAATGTAAAAGCAGCAAAAGCAGAGGCAAAAATATTCTCTGCAGTTGTCTGAAAGGCCATTAATGTATCAGGGCATGTGTTTTTAATTTTTCAGTTCAAGGTTTATCTTGATCGTAATGTCTTGTTTTTTTTTAGGGCTACACTTCCACGTTATACACTATATTCATAAGCTGTCCAAAAATTTACGATTATAAATGTGCAAAATGTGAATTTACACAACGAACGAATGGAAAGCTGGGTTCATGTCAGTAGATATCTAACATCAATGGCCAATAAGCCTGCACTGATTCCGAGATAATGCAGCATTATCCCACTCACTGAATAGCCCACTCCCAATACCTAAATCAATAACATTGTTTCATAAAACTAAGATCTTCAAAAAATAAATATAAAACCCAAACCACCCAACAGAAGCACAATTTGCAGGAGTAGCAAAGCTTTAATTTAACAATGGATCTAGCAAAGTGTCACTTTAAAGAGCCATCAGAGATCTCCATTGAGACATATTACTACGATCTTGTAAAAACTGTAAAAAAAAAAAAAAAGGAGCACAGCTGGACTCCAGTGACCCACCAGCAGATGGTTTGTAATGATTAAGACAGGTATGTTTGCTAATAGCGCTACACACCAACAGATCTATGAATACCCCTGTGCAACAGACGTTGCTCTTATCTGGCGGCTGCTGATACAGTTAGACTTCTGTTAAGGCAATAACTGTGTATAACTTATCTGCTCTCAACGCTTCCATGTCAGTCGTTGGTTGTTTGCAAGCAGACGGAAGGGAACAATAAGCTGACCATGTGGATTTGCTACTGGTGGTGTTAATCTACAAAGCCATGTATCAATGGCTCTGTATACTGAATACCGATGCCTAATACCAAATGAGTAAAGTCTAAAAATGATTTTCCTTTTAAAGAGTGAGTCTCTTTGAGGAACAATACACAATCCCAATGAATATATAAGGGTGGATTTTTGTACGAGACTGTACATAAAGAGCTGTATGTTGGGTCATACAAATGGAGCCTACCTCAATTCATAGCAACAATGCACCCTCACAAGTGGGTGGACAATGCTGAGCTCCGTGTGCCAGATCAGATGACTAACATTACATAGAAGACAAGGCTGCAGTCTTAGTCACAATTGAGCCAACTAAGACCAATAACGAAAGATCAGTTCAACACACTAGGTTTTACAGCTTGCATCACAATGATTGTGCGTATGCGATTGCTCAATGTTGCCCAAGCCACCCAAACTGTGCAAACCTGAACTTCAACTGGCCGGGGTAGCAGCAGGGAATTCTACATCCTGCAAGTTATAGGGACTTGCATAATTGAAATTCTTGTTCCCCCATTGTACGCGAGTTCCTCCGTATGCACGCAGTTTCCTATGATATATATTATCAAATCCTAATTTACAATACATTTTCACATAAAGACCTGTAGCCATGTGCTCAAAATGTAAGTTATGCTACTATTGTTTGAAAAGTACAATGTGCAATACAGCACGCGGTGAAACATTCATGCACATGAGTTGTTGGTGCAGGTGGAGAATTTTTACCCGTCCGTTGGGAGTCAAGTCCTCCTTGTTGCGCAATTCAAAAGACTCTTCCTCCTCTTTCTCCCCATAGTCCCGTCCAAGCAAACTGAAGCCCTGCCTGCAGCACAGAAACCAGCAAACTCCTTGCAACGGCATTCAAATGAGGGTACGAGTGTCGCCTTCTATAACCCAGGTCGCTGATCTCAACACTCGCAGTGTTGTTTCGGCCGCTGCAGGTAACTCCAGCAGATGTTTGAGGGCATATAGGAAACCCTCTCCATAGGTATCCAGCGAGGGAGGCTGATGAAGGCTACCATAAGAGTGATCTCTCCTCTCTGTCAAAGAAAAACGTCTAAAATGACATGAGTCATACTCCAACAAATCCGACTGAGCCGTGATTCACGGAAAATCCACCCCTCTTCCAGGACTCCAGTTGAGTCAGGCACCTTGGTGTCCCTGCTGAACAACTTGTAGCGACAACATAAAGGCACATTTAGTCCCAAAAACTGGCAATGTGCGTTCGAAATACAACGGACGTGCTTGAAAAGTACGGTACTGCCTCTTTGAGCTTTTATAATGAGATTTGATAGTAACGTGATAGCGCACCTTCATAGAAACCGACTGCCTGACTCCTCAGTTTGAACAAAAGCGTGCTGCAGCTGAGACAGGATGTAGTGGGCGGGGTTTACACGCCCATCGCGATTATTTCTACATTCTGATTGGCTGCACGCAGACACTCCCCAGATTGACACTCCCACAGTACAAGCCACTCTAAACTACACTCTGACAAAACGTCACACAGCCTGTGCTTGACAATGATGACAATCCAATAATCCAAAAGAACGTGATGTCTTGGCAATTCTCTTTCTCCAGTACTCTTTAGTAGGGAAATTTTTTTTATCGACAGGTCAGATCTGTAGTTTTCACACAGGGAATTAAATGCAGAAATCAAAGTGTATAAGCATAAATAATGCTTAAAATCTTAGTTAATGTAGTATTCTAAATATGAAAAAAATCATATATTACATTCCTGTGTAATTAAGACATTAATGTTAAGGAAATACACCATCCTTTCAAAGACTCACTTACATTTTGGTTTACATAATTACATTTACAATCGTTACATTTACTGGAACGACTAAATTTCGGCTGAATGGTGTGAGTGAATGAATTTTTCCAATGGCTGGAAATCTTATGTCATCTTCTGTAAATATCTTATTTTTGAGTGGAGCACACTAAATAGGAAAAATACAGGTGCAGTCCATTTATTACTTTTCTATCAGGTCACCATTGCTTACACATTTCCAGTTAAGTAGTAAGCTATTTATTATTGTTTTGTCCAATTTAGTACAATCTTTTCAATGCCGGGATGCTTGGTCTATTAAGAAACCAATATCATATGAACTGCTAAGGCAATATTTATATCCATTTTTTCAATATTTGCTCTTACATTTGCTGGGTTGCAAGTTTTAGAGCAACCATTGGAAACACACAGACACGGGAAGAATATGCAAAGTTTGCAAAGAAACTATCCAGGTCTGGATTAAAAACCCAGAACTTTCCGGCTGTGAGACAACAGAGTTCAGCACTGGGAGAATCACAATAGATGTAAAATTTTGATTTGTAATATGATGATGAGGATGAGATCAGTTAGTCGCAGTCTGGACGCCGGCCGGAGAGGACGCTGGCGTTGTCTGTTCGCTGCTACTTACAGCCTGCAATATTATAAACCGACAAGTATACCTTTATTGTTGCTCACCGGCAAACCTTATGTATTTCTAACCATATTTGTATTTGTTATTCTGTATTTGTATTTGTATTTGTACAGATTCTACCGACGCGTCTTAGACGCGTCATCAGAACGCTGTCGCTCTTCCCACTAGTGGCACTGGAGTTTCCTCCATAACGTTACTCACTGAGCGGGTTAGAAACGTGGAGTGGATTTCAGTTTCTTCGGCTGATAAAGAGACTCACTGCTCCCTCTAGTATTAAAATGTAACTCTTTAATACAAAATCTCTCACAAACAAATCATGCCTCATACATGACCACCTTCTGGAAAAGTGTGGAGGTTATGTGCCTTACAGAAACCTGGCAACAACCAGATGATTTTTCTGTCCTGAATGAGACCTGTCCCGCCGGTTACTGTTACCTCCAGAAAGCCCGCAGCACTGGTCGTGGTGGTGGTCTGTCTGTCATCTACCGCAGTGATTTGGACTTGTCTCCACTGCAATTGCCAGAGATCTCCTCTTTTGAATGCCTGGCATTTAATTGTGAGCCCCTTTCTCCATGACCATACTTCTAATCTACCAACCACCCAAACCAAACCCAGCCCTAATCTCCGAGATGTACAACCTTTTGTCGACATTTTGCACAACCTCTGCAAATATTATAATACTTGGAGATATGAACCTTCATGTCGACTCCCCTGCATGTCGTTTTGTATCTGAATTTCTTCAACTACTGGATTGTTTTAATCTCAGGCTACTTGTCGATGTTCCCACCTACACCATGGGGAACACTCTGGATCTAGTCATCACTGACTCTGCTTCTCTCAGCAATCTTCTTGTGTACGATCTGGGTCGGCCTGACCACAAGGCCGTCTCCATGGAATTGCCACTTGGGTTCCCCCTCACCAAGCCCAAACGTAAAATCTACTTCAGGAATTTGAAAATATCAACCTAGAAATCATGACATTCGACATCCAGCATCTTCTTTCTGCAAACTATTAGCCTATGACTCAGTGGATTTCTACAATAACTCCTTGACTAGCATCCTGGATCACCACGCCCCTCTAAAAACAGTCATCTTTTCCCGCTCAGCCCCCTGGTTCACCAGCGAGCTGGTCGTGCCCTTGAGCGGCGTTACAAGGCTTCAGGTTTCACTGTCCACAAGCTAGCCTTTCGGGAACACCAAAATGCCTACTCATAGTCCCTTAGAGAGGCTCGGTCACTTTTCTACTCCAACATCATCAAAACCAGTCCTTGAAATTCTATTCTTTCCACTATCAATCATCTTCTAAAACCACAAACTCCCCCACCTACAGAAATTACAGAAGAGCACTGTAATCATTTCATGGCTTTCTTCAAATCGAAAATTGACTCAATCCGTTCTGTCCTTTCTGGTTCCTCCACTCTAACTATCCAGTCTGCTTACTCACAGTTTGAGATCTCCCAGCCTCTAAAGTGCCCAGAAATCTCACAGCAAAAGGTTGAGAATATCATCAGGAAGATGAAACCCACAACCTGTGCCCTCGACCCCTTTCCTACAGTCCTAATGAAAACTAACATCTCTTCCATCAGTCCCCTGATCACCGCTGTAATAAACCAATCCCTCCAGGCTGGCTTTGTTCAAGCTGCCCTAAAAGCCACCATTATTCAGACCAATCCTCAAATAACCCACTCTCGATCCAGAAGTTTTTGCAAAATATAAGCCCATTTCCAATCTCCCATTCCTCTCCGAAGTACTGGAAAAGGTAGTTGCTGCCCACCTCCAAGACCGACCGCCTCAAATACAATAACTTTTTTGAAACCTTCCAGTCTGGTTTCGGCTCCGCCCACAGCACAGTAACAGCTCTACTTAGAGTCACAAATGACTTATGGATGGCAGGAGAGTCTGGTTCACCTTCCCTCCTGATTCTCCTTGTTTTGTCTGCTGCCTTCGACACAGTTGACCATGGAATACTCCTACCATTGGACTCACTGCCACCGCCCTAAACTGGTTTCAATCCTACTTCACCGACAGAAGAGAATACATTTTCCTTGGAAGTGCAAGGTCCCGGACACACACCGTCACTTTTGGGGTCCTCCAGGGATCAGTTCTTGGCCACATTTCATTCAAACTGTACCTGCTCCCCCTTGGCCATGTCATCACTCGATATGGACTCTCATTCCATTGCAACAGGGATGCAAATGTAAATAAAAACTGAAATGTTCCTCCGCAGCTTCTCCATCCTCATCATCATCATCTCCCTTTTCAACTCTCCGGGCTTGTCTGGAGGAGATAAAGTTGTGGATAAAAAATGACTTTCTCCAGTTGAACAGCTCCAAAACACCCGACATCAGACCCAGTCTTCCTCCATAACCAGTATTACCTTCTCTGGTCACGACATTCCCCTCTCTTCATCAGTCACCAACCTTGGCGTGAAATTCGACCCTAAACTCACTTTTGAATCCCAGATCAAACACATCTGCAAGATCTCCCTTAGCCATCTCAGAAATATTTCCAAACTCCGTTCTTCACTCACCTTGAGTGATGCTGAAAAGCTGGTCCAGGCGTTTGTCTCCTCCGGACTGGATTACTGTAACGCACTTCTCATCGGGATCCCTGATAAAAGTCTTCAAAGACTTAAGTATGTTCAAAACAGTGCTGCAAGGATCCTGATGGCTACCCATCTCCACCATGATTGATTATAAGATCTCTCTCCTCACTCACCAGTGCATCCATGGGAATGCACCCCCCTACCTAAAAGAACTACTCACCCCACTGACCTCGACACTATCCCTTCGTTCTACCCACTCATACCACCTCCTCCTTCCACAGCCTAAGCTCGGCACCATGGGTGATCAGGCTTTCTGATCTACTGTCTTTCGTCTGTGGAATGCCCTCCCCAACCATCTGAGGGCTCCACAGACGACTGAGACTTTTAAAAAAGGACTTAAAATTTTCCGTTTTCAGCAGAACTATAACTTTTAATTAACGTTGTTGCTTTTTGGTCATAAGTTTGGAAAACTATTATTGCTTTTATCTGCTTTTACCTTGTAGCACTTTGGGATTTGATCCAAATGTAAAATGCATTATAAATTAAATGTATTATTATTATTATTATTATTATGGCAGATAGCTCATAGTGTCAAAGCTCTATGACAAACACTGTCAGAGCTGTGTTATTAGAATACCTGGAACAAAGCCACTTCATAAAAAATCTTGTCTCAGCATAACATGTGCATCCAACCAGCTAATCCAATCTAAAAAAAAAACCAAAAGACAGCAAATACTTTGGATTTGTGAAACACGTCATATCATCAGGTAACTTTTTCCATGCTGGTACCACCAGTCTTAGTAGAAATAACTTGAGAAAAAAACTCTCTGCTCTCATCCAGGTGCTTGCTACTATTAGGAGATGTACATCTACTCCATATGTCCATGCCCAGTCTCAACAAATCTGCACTTCAGAATTAAAAATAACCTAAAGAAGAGCTCAGCCCATTGTCAGCATTCCTCAAAGTCAACTCATTTTTTGGGTGGTTTGTTGGGTGCTAAATATAAGCTTTTTGAGAAGATTAAATGAAGAAGTTTGCGAAACGCCATTTTGATTGCAGAGTTTGCCTTTAATACGAAAGATAACATTGCCAGGTGAAGTCTCAAACATATTGTAGATGGAGTTTACTGATAACAGTTAATCCTGACTCTAATCAAAATTACCATGTCAGCCAAACTGCAGAAAGGTTTTTTTATTATTATTAAATTATTTTTTTATCAGTAATAATCCCAAATCAATGTTTAAATCCCCGGACTAATTATTGAATTATCAAATCACAGCCTGACACTGGTAACTATTCAGTCCAGTCTGACTGGCCAACTTATTAATGCCATACATTTGCTTCCAGAGAGTCTGAACTTAATAGAATTTCTAAAAATTGAATTCAAATGTTTGCTTTTGGGGATGAACTTGGAAATATACTGTAAATAGAAAGGATAATCAGACTATAAATATATACAGAACCAAAGAGGGGGTTGGCGCAGGTTGCCATATTTAAATCAGATGAAAATGAATGAAGTAAAGATTATTGTTAATTTGAGTAGATGATGTTTTGGCACATAGATTCTTCACACTTTGAGGAACTCCTGAACCCGGAAGCCACATCCTCTATAGTGGAGGTAGAGTTAGAAGATCGGGGGGAAGGCCCATCCATTTCCGTGGCAGAGGTCACTGAGGAAGTTAAGAGGTGGCCCATTTGCAAGGCACCAGGGATGGATGCAATTGTCCCTGAGTTTCTGAGGGCTTTGGACATTGTTGGGGTGTCATGGTTGAGATGCCCATTAAATGTCCCGTGGTAGACAGGGACAGTGCTGGTGGAATGGCAGACTGTGATGTTGGTCCCACTTTTTGAATAGGGTGTGTTCCACTGATAGGGGAATATCACACAGCTTTGCTTGGAAAGTTAACTCTTCCAGGGTTCTGGAAGACTCCAGACTCTAAGACTCCTATTGTGGAGTTTCATGAGGAACAATGCGCACTCCCTCCTGGACGTCTCCGTATCTTCGCGCTTGGTTGTTGTGGTGTTGTTGTTGATGTGTAATTTGCTCTGGTAGCATGATTAGAATTTTAAACTGGTTTCTTGATTTTCACAAATGAAAAGTAACTTGGAATAGAATAGAAAAGCATAGAGTAGAATAGAATAGAATAGAAAATCATAGAATTGAATAGAAAAGAAAAGAAAAGAAAAGAAAAGAAAAAAATGGACTAGAATGGAATGGAAATAGAAAGACAACAAACAACAGTTTTAAGCACACATTGGCAGTTATCATAAGAGTAAAAAAAAAGACGTTGATAAATATATTGACGTACTGCAAACCTAGTTGGATGAGTCAACAGGAAATACTGTAATATTACCCATGATGGGAAATCATTGCACATAGACATTGCACATTTTTTTTGCATTTGAGGAGTGCCTTTGATGGAGCTAAAGTGCAAATGGTTTTTGAAAAGAAATTGTAAGGTATTTACTTACTGCTATGTGACCTCATTGCAGTAATTATGCTATTATATTTGAATATTATGATGGCCTACTTAAAATTAAAGATTTTCCCCCATCATGTTGAAAGTTATCCTCATTTGTATGAACAGCCACAGGTGCATGACTAGCTGCTTTAAATTCGATGATAAGGTTTGGTGTGATTGTTTCATGATTGCAATTGCTTTCTTTCTTTGGCATTTCTCTTTTACACGTTCTCTGTGTTAAGCCTGTATATCTTATTCCTTCTACTACTTTTTGTGCACATTCACGCTCTTACTTTTCTTTTACACATACCATCACACAACCACACACACACTGTCACACGCACGCACGCACGCACGCACGCACGCACACACACACACACACACACACACACACACACACACACAAACACACACACACTCAAGGTCAGAAACACACACACACACACACACACACACACATACATATGCACACACACACACTCCTCCCCCACTCTTCCCTCTTCCACTTTGTCAAAAAGATTCAGCAGTAGGAGGTAGGATGTAGGAGGACCAGGGCTAAATCCAGACATGTGATATAGCCAGTCCCCTTGGCGCTCATGCTCATTTCTCCCTAAATATCCTTTCATTTCCCATTCCCTGGTCTGTGCCAACTTCCCTTACACATCTCAGTCAGCTGGCTTTAACTCATTCCTCACGAAGAGCACTTAGCTGCTGGTCCACTTTAGCTTGTTGGATCTACTCCTTAGAATCAGCAACACCTCAAAACACACGTACACACGTGTTGTGCGTATTCGTACATAAACATACTGACCTTGAAGACACTTTAAACACTTGTCTCCCTTGTTTACCCAGGGCTTTCTTCATCAATAAAAATGCTCATAGATTCAATCTTTCAGCTAGGATGTATTAAGCATTATGCACAGCAATTTCAAGCATTAATTATTAAACATTTAAGTGTTTTCTGCACATTTTTATTTTGTATTTGTAAGGGCATGCAAAACTCCATAAAAATATAACTGAATTTCTATTGAGATGCACATTTTCAGTTTTTGTATTAGTTAGTTAATGAGAGTGTAGCCACTGAAATACTATAATAGGCTTTAAAACTTGAAAAAAATGCTCAGAAAAGAAGCAAGTTGTACAGAATATGAGCAATGAAAACTAGGTATTTTATTCCCGAAAAGTCGGGGATATTATGGAATCATCATCGGCGCCATCGTTATTAGCCTTCATGTTAACGTGATTACTCAAGAACTGTTTCATGGATCATTTGGAAATTGTATTCCCTCACAGACCTTCATGCAAGGAAGAACTGGATTGATTTTTGGAAAGGTTGGTTGTATATTTCTGACACTAGGGGGAGCTTTATCTCCAAATGTTTATATCCATAGTCTCCATAATTTCTCAACCGGTCTGATTTAGTCCAGATTCGGTGCATATGGATAAATGCGAGGAGATTCATCTTAACTCTAATCGTTCATATTTCACTCTGTAGGTGGACTGTTTTTTTTTATCTTTAATTTGAGAAGTTAATTTAGGGGGATTGCTTGCACAACGTAAGGGATTGGGGATTTTTCAGGGACTTGCCCTTGCTGTCAGGGATGACAGCATAGGCCTAGTTTTCTCTTTTTAAAAGTATAGAATCAGCTGTTTCAAGTCATGCACAAGGTTTCAGGTGGGGCATGTTAAAGTTTATTTTTGATTTTATTTGTTTTGCATGATTTGGTGAGCCACAAAGGACCGTTATTTATATTTAGCTGTGTCTGTAGTGTAGACCGGGCCATGGTTCTCTTGATAGTTATAATGAGAGATGTGAAGCAACTGCTCTAACTGACAATGAAAAAAGCTGAAAAAAAAACCTTAATTGGTTGTCAGTTCATAAGATTCTTAAATTGGGAACTTGTACACGCCATCTTACTCCTAAAATAACGAAAACACAATTAGATCATGTTCCTCTTCTGAGATGTTATAACAACTGTTGTACCTTTTTAGTGCACTCACAAAAAGTGAAGTTTGTGAGTTGTCGAATCAAAATAACGTACACATACTTCCTCCTCTTCTCTCGGCTGTTCCCCTTTAGGGATCACCACAGCGGATCATCTGTTTCCATCTTGCCCTGTACTCTGCCTCTTCCTCTCTCACCCCAACCAGCTGCATGTCCTCTCTCACCAAGTCCAGAATCCAGAGTATACAGCTGTCTACTGTCAAAGTACATTGCTCCTGCATTCCTCAGTCAACCTCTAACTCTTCAAGAAAGTGTTGAACAATTAAGTTAAAAGCTCCACTACCCACTCTCCTAGACACCTCCATACCTCCACCGGTATGTCATCAGGTCCGACCACCTTTCCACTCTTCATCCTCTTTAAAGCTGCCCTCATTTCATCCTTACTGATGCTTTGAACTCCAAAGTTATCCAAAGTTCTCCTTCCATTTTGCACTCACACCGTCCTCACTTATTATATTTCAAATTCTATCATTCATCATTCTAACCTGCTGCAAATCCTTCCCATCTTGATAACAAACAAGTGTAACTAAGTCAATCTCGTTAAATCTCGTCTTCAGTAGATTATATTCCCTGTAGCAGATGTAACTTGAATCAAAAACCTGTAAAAGCCACACAAGCCGATTGATTTGACTCAACAGTATTGAGTGACTACAATAAGTTTATGTTGGAATGGATCAATACAGTAAAGGCAAGGTAAGGTAAAATAAAAGATAGGCTTTAGTTTAATACAAGTTCAGCTTAGTTTACCGGACACTGACATATTAATTTAGATAAATCAGAATTGACCTGATTATGTTGCAACTACTTAAAAGAGTCATGTTGATGGAACATAGAGCTTTTTTATCCTTATACGATTATTAAATAACATTTAACACAACTCAGTTTGGTGAAAATTGTTGATATGATTGGATTACATCAATCCAACAATTTATTTTTCGAGTGTGGTTAAATCTAGCTCAATGTTAACTGGACCATCTTACTGAGACAGTTATGTATTTTTCCGAAACAATTAAATAACATCGCTATGCAAAACACGGTTGACAAGAATATTTTTATATTTTAGAGAAAACTTAGGTCTCTTCTCCAAAAAACAAGACTTTTAAAAAAAACTTCTTAGACTTCCTTTTTTGCAGTGTAGCAACTGTTATGCAGAAAAAGGGTTCTTACGTAAATGTACATTACAAAATAAGTTGCACTTAAATGCCGTAAGAGAGAATATATCCTCAATTCTTTTCTTGAAAGTACAGCTGCACTTTCCCCCTGCTATCCCTCTGTCTGTATCCACTCTGCAGTAACTCTCTTCAGGCCAGATCCTCCCTGTCCTCCCCCATATCCCAAAACAATACGCTTGGGGCCCCTGCTCTCACAGACCTGGAGGAACATGTGTTTTATTTTTAGAGCTCACTCCCTCAGCTCACACTAGTAGAGGGAAAAAGAGAAAAGCCCTCCCTCAATACGTGGGTTCTCTAAGGGTAGAAGCCATTACAAAAAACTATTTGTATATCAAACAAATGAAATGGCTAATGGCATGTTTTCTGAAATTACTATTTTATTAAGTAAACAAGTAGAGAAACAACAATGTTATTCCCTCTTTTTTCCTTTTAAAGACTCTCCTGCTATCCTTTACCCTTCTTCACCATCATCCTCCGCCTTCTTGGTATTACTCCTTGGTTTATACCATTTTAACAGTGTTAATAAAACTTTCTTCTTCATCTTTTTTTTTTTTATTTGCTGGCTTGTCCAACCCACTTCCTGCCTGCCCCACC
The DNA here is from genome assembly GCA_009660295.1 of Lophius piscatorius. Classification (NCBI taxonomy): domain Eukaryota; kingdom Metazoa; phylum Chordata; class Actinopteri; order Lophiiformes; family Lophiidae; genus Lophius; species Lophius piscatorius. Next base: position 22,055 of record VRLP01000796.1, on the reverse strand, counting down.
CCGCAACACTGTTTGTTGAAATTGGCATGTGGGGTTTCCAGTGGAGACTTAGACACAAGTCGCACATGTCAAGTTGATTGGAGACAGAACATAGCAGTGCATCGCTCCCTCCGTACTATCTCTCCCTCTCTCTCCCTCTCTCGCTCTTTACCCTCAGAGTCTCAGCCAGCAGGATCCTGTTTCAATTCAGCCCGCATCACAGCCAGACTCTCATGTTGGTGAACCAGATTAATTGTCAACAAAACTGGATGTGAAATCTTGTCTGCTGTATTGTTTGCAGTTGGGTGTCTGTATGTTCTGTTTTTCTTTCGTGGGTTCTCTGGGGTTTGAGTGATCGACTCTTTTGATATGTTCGACCAGTCTTATGAGATTCTTCCTTCTGTACTTTAATTAAGTCGAGCTTCCAATATGGTTTATGATTCAATAAGGAGTTCCAGCTGCTCTGTTTCTCTAAATTATTCTTCATGAGTGTGTTGAAAAAGTCAGAGTTAATCTGACAACACCAAACTAAGGATTTAGGATAGGGACTGACCCCCAGTGACCCTTCACCTATGACTAAGGCAGGATTTCCTCCCCACTGAGTCCAGCATAGAACTTAACCTTCATCCTGCCGTATCACCAACCCCTCTGCAACCATCCCAGTGTGTTTAGGATCAAAAGCTATGGTTGATGAACACAGGACTGCAGTTGGAAGACGGTTGGCACGTGTAATGGGATAGGCCTTCTATGGAGGCCATTAACTACTGCACCACCTGATCTCAAGTTCCGACTGTGAAATATCCAGCTGTGCATGTGGCTGCTTGTTAGACATAGGCTTTCCACGAGGAAAACTGCAGGAGGTGGCGAAGGAATTAAATGAATGAAAGTGAAAGTGGAAAAAATTTGCTCTCAACTCCAAATGGTGCAGGTTGGCTGATGAGGTGAGATTCACAGTCACACAGCTGGAATCCCCCTTTCTGTCATCCTGTCCTGTTCTTGTGTGCTCCAGGAACAGTTTTGACAATACCACAGGGAAAGAGGTATTTTCAGCCTTGGCTGTGGGTACATTTTTGGGGGGACTGTGTGGCACATGTGTAAAAGGAAGGCCGGGCAGGGGAAAAAATTTGACCCTTTCGTCCCAGTTGACCCCTAGCTTTTTCCCGTTCCCCTCCACACTAGCTTCCTATCATCAACCCTTAGCTCTTAGCACTGGATACTCTAGAACAGCTCAGCATGTCAACACATAAAACTCTTGAAAAGCTTGTGCAATGCATGAATAATGTTTTTGCAAGGAGGGAACCATGTTTTAAGAGACAGATTGATATTCTATACCGAAGACATCTGTCTTGGGTACCACTGGACTATGGATCCATTATTGACTGCCTATTACATTAGTTATCTTTTTTCTACCACTGTCAGAAAAATACATGAGCGACACCATATAGTCCTAATCTCTTTAATCTGTTTGATGCAATGTGAGGTGCAACTTTTCATATAATCGTAATATTACGCCTCTTTTTAAAGATTTGAATGTGTAAGCATTTAAGTATGCCATTGCTGTTAGTCATACTATCTAATACATTCATGCATATCTTTTGTAGCTCTGCAACACAATTCGCCTACAGTGTAATTTTAAAAGTAGACATTCCTTAGCTTGGAAATAAATGAAAATAAGAGGAGTTAAAATACCAGAAGAAGCCTTGTTATCTGCACGGTCATCAAAAGTAAGTCCAGAAGAGGTTTGACTGGAATCAGAGAGGCAGATAGAAAGATGGAGGGTTGATAGAGATGAATAGTCAAGCAGAGCTGATTAAAACAGGAGTACTGAGATTAAAACCTGGAGAGGAGACATAACAACTCCTTCCTAATAGTGTCTGGTATTTTCACATAACACAACACTCCTGTAGATACTCAATATATCCTCCAATTTTTGGTTATCCATTCATAAAAGGCACTAACCAGTTATATTACCACACATTTAAGGTGGTCAAATTCTTAAATTGCAAAAATATTAAATTGCGATTAACTTGTGGCGCTGGACACGGTTCAGTTAATGGTTGCTGCAATGGTTTTTAAAGTTGAGTGTTTGTACGAGGGAGGAGATAATTTATTGACAGTTAGGGAGGTTAGGCAGAGAGCCAAAGTCCTTCAGCTATTTTTAGGATGCTGACTGTTTAAAAGTGCAGCATTGATGATACATTTCCAGAGTCTCAACCTGTGCAAGATTAGCGCTCTCCGTCAGCTCTTGGATTTGTTCATGCATGTACAAATCCTTAGGTGTGCTTTTGCAGAAAAACCACATAGCCAGTGCAGACAGTGCAGAAGTAACTGTACGTATATGTGTGTGCAAATTAAAAGCAGAACTTGTTTACTTGTGTTCGCTGTGGGGAGTTACCAAATGATGGATGTTAAAAGGTTTTGCAGAATCATTAAAAAACGTCTGCTATTTGTGAAGTCAAGCCCTGTGGGTCTGTGCTCGCTCTCACTCTTGTTTCCTGTGTTTGGATATCAGCTTGGAGAGTGGCTCTTAGCAGTACAAGCACTATAATTACTGAATATGGAAAAGGTGCCCACTGACTACCTCGAGCTGGCCAGCAGCCCTTCACAAACCAACTGTGTCATCTGGGCATCCCTTTAGGTTAACTTTGCTTGTGTTTGTCCAGGTGTCCTCACAGGTAGATCCACTTAAAGCAACAATGCACACTCTTGTGATCTTTCACACCTAAAACGGAACAACGCACTATGCAAGACTAAAGAAAACCAAGGCTGTTTAATTAATCTGTTCCCAAAAAGAAGCTTGGTTTCAAATTTCAATTAGGTTAAAATATTTCTGAGGGCAGGAAATAATCAAGCATGATGGAAGTATAGTAAACACAGAGTGAGTAAATATTTGCAGTAATAGGTTGACTTGAAAGAACATAAAGTCAATCGAGTCCTTGAGGCTTTTTGTTTTTCAACAGGAACTATGAGGAGGATTATGCACTTACAGTACTTTAACAACGGGTGTCAGACTAATTCTATCATTTAATAATTTCTTCTTCTTTATTTCCTCTCTCTATTTACATGGCAATGAGGTGATAACACATTTTCGATAGGTTCCCCTTGTTCAATAGTCCAAAAAAAAAGCCCTCTAGATAAATCTGTGATTTGATCTCGGGTGCCCACCTCAATCATGTGTACCTATAAATGTGTACCTGATCAGCCATAACATTAAAACCACCTCGCTCACATTGTATAAATCCCCCTTTTACCACTAAAACAGTTTTGCAAAGCACTGATTTCCTACACCTTTCTATTAGAATTAGCATTAATGTTTTCAGCAAATTTTACCACAGAGGTTCTCCTTTGGAATCAGACAACTGAGGTTAAGCTTCTCTCCCCGATGTGCACCTGTGGGCCTTGAGGTCTCAGTAAGACCACTATGGCAGAGACTAACCACTAACCCAACCAGACTGGGAGGTTTGGAGATATTTCGACCCAGTTGTCAATCCATCAAAATTTGACCCTCGTCAAAGTTGCTCAGATCCTTCATATGCATACGTTCACTTCCTGCCTAATAGTGTTTATGCCACACAGTGACAGGCCTTTGTAACAACATAATAAATGTTATTCTGATGTTACCAGTCCATGGTTATAATGTTATTGCTTATTAGTGTATACACATGATCACCAGTGAAAATGTTTTCCTTTATGCAAGCCAGGTCAATTTTATACAACCAAAAGTATGCCAACTGGCTTAGCTTTCGACTGGTGTGTTAAGGTAAATGCATGCTGCTCTATAAACTCAATTTTCAGTCGGAAGCAGCTATACCTCTGCTGCATCATAGCTCTGAACATCCGCTCACTCGCGCCAGTCAGGGAGTCGTGGTGGACAGAGATATTTGGCCTTACATTCTCCCCAAAAGGCTGCTGGCGCGTCCTATATAAACCGCGGGTTGAAAATATGATGGCTGACCTCCAGTGGAGGATTGTACATGGAGCGCTGGTTACTACCAGGCACAGGGCTCACTTGGACCCATCTGCAGGGGAGGCCTGCTTGCTCTGATCTCAATGTGAGACCGTGTTGCATCTTTTGGTGGCCTGCCCAAGACCGGTGGGTTTCTTTGACCTGCTTAATCGGTGGTTGGAGACATTGGGTGAGGTTTTCACCCTCCCGTTGTGTTTGGACCGAGATATAAACAGAGAAAGAGGTCTACACTGGTTTTGATAAATTTAATCTTTGCCTATGCCAAGCTGGCGATATGGAGTTGTGATCCTCTGTCCTGCTTTAAGGGGTTAATTGTGGGCCGATTGAGACTGGAGCACACATTCCACAGTTTGTACAACAACATGGCCGCCTTCACGGCAGTAAAGGCTGTCAGAAATGTCCTCTGCACTCTGTGAAGGGACAATTCTCTGGTTCTGAACTTTAGCTTGATGGCTACAGTCATGTGACAGTGAGTGTGTGACCAGACTGAATCTCATTCTACTGTTCTCTAGTGTCAATGTTCTTTTCCTTTTCTCTTTCATGTTGTTGATGTTAATGTTCCATGGTGTTTATAAGCATTTAAAAGCACTGGCTTTCATGGCATTGTTTGAGTTCAGTTCTTGCTAAATAAAGTTGTGTTTTTCTCACTCTCTCTCCTCTCTCTCTCACTCTTTCTTTCTCTTCCCCCCCCCCCCCCCCCCCCCCTTCCCCCCCTCTCTCTCATTCTCTCTCTCTCTCTGTATGTGTGCTTGTTGTCTCATGTTTCCTACAGGACTTGATCCAGGCTGTTGCTAGGTGCCATGACCTCCAAGAGCAACATTCATGGATGGAGAGGGTGAACTCTGCAAGGAATAGGGCTGTATTTTATTTCTGCACCCTCCCCCTAGCCCTAACACACACCCGTACTCACACACTGTAAAAGGTCTATCATCAGGCAGGAAACCCACTCACAACCAATGATCCCTTTCTTTAACCTGTGGAGGTGGAGGAGTTTCAGATTTTACAACATTTTTGTTTTTATCGCTAATAAAAAAGTTTTTATATCACATAATTGCAAACTTGACTTACGTCCAGATGCAATCATGTGATACTTCATTACTAGGATTGACCTCCCTTTCATTATTGAAATGTTGTTGTGCTCCTGATGCCCCATCCCCCACCCACCTGCACAGACGCTTGGACTGGGGCCATGGGTTGAGAGGTAAAGTCATTCTGTAGCTTTGCTGCCAAAGGTAGTTTACTGGAGCTCTACTTCAAGGAACTGATCTGGCAAGGGGAATGACACACTCTCTGAAAAATGAACATGGATGTTTTTCTCATTAAATTAATTTTTTATGTAGAAGGAATTAAATAGTTGCATCTTTGACAACCAAGACAAGGAGTTTCATTGCATTAATGGGACATAATAAAGTTTTGGGACTACCTTGTTGTTTTAAATGAAACTTAACTGTTAAATTCTTCATAACTGTTTAGCACATGCAGCAAAAATATATTCAGCAAATTACAAATGGACATGATGTTTATTATGTTGAAACAACAACTATCTAGTTGCATCTTTAAACAATTAAAACAAGGGACATAACATCAACATAATAGTACAGAGTTTTGAGATTACATTGTATATTGTACATGAAAACATGTTAATGAAACATAACTTTGTTTATTACGTTCACACTAACTGTATGTTGTGGCACGTGCTTTCTAAGAAATTTTTCATTTATTTAAACTAGTTTTGCATGACTGGTGGACATAATGAAATCATACAAAGGTGTGTGTGTGTGTGTGCACACAGTACATTGCAGAAGTGATCCTACAGAGCTGCTGATCTTGTTGTCGCTTTGTGAGCACAAACAGACACATTGCTGTTTATGAAACCTGTAATCCTGCTGGATTTATCATTGTCCTTTTTATCCTTGATCATCATCCTCCCAGCTGCAACTGTCATTTGCCACAGTCTCATACAAATCCCCAGGCAGAACAAAAGAAAGAAGATGGTGGGCAAACAAACTGGGAGGCAGACTAAAAAACTGTGGCTTGTCTGCTGTGTGAGGGAAACACTATCCACTGGTGTGTGTGTGTGGGGGTATGTGTGTTTGTTTCCCTGCCTTTAGCGCTGCATCTGTGTGTGCTCAAGTTAGCAGCAAACATGAGAAACAAAAGTGTCTCAGCTCAATTCATCTCCACTAGGCTGCAGCTGTTGCTGGTATTTAGGCCTGATTCAGATGTCAGTCCTGTTGTCTTTCTTCATTTATCACCTACTGTATCTCTGTGGATGAACACAATTTGAAAGTGTATGTAGTCTTCTGTGCGTTTATTAAAAAGAATAATTACACACTGACCACTCGGAAGTAGATTTGAGGAGAGTGTAGATGGCTTACATGCGCTTCTGTTCTGGAAGGAGGAACGTTGAGAATGGACCATAAATCAAATGTATATTGATCGGATATTGCTAGATTTCACAGATCCGCCATAACCATTTTTAACACTGACAGGTGAAGTCAGAGTAACGTTGACTATCCTGTTACAATGCCTCCTGACAGTGAATGGAATAGGTAGCAAGGAAACATTTGTCCTCAAAGTTAATATGCAGCAAGTTGGTCAGATTGCTGAGATGTTTTGGTTGCAAAACCGGGATCTGCATAATATTTGGCAGGTGCTTTTTCATGTTATGGCTAATCTGTGGTACTTTTTTTACATGTATATATGTGTCTCTCACCACATCCACAAACCTCTTTTTTTGCCCTCTTTTTCTCATGCCTGGCAGCTCCATCTCCAGCAACTTTCTACCAAAAGATCCACTATCCCTCTTTTTCATGTGTCCAAACCATTTCAATCCGGCTTCTCTTACTTTGTCTCAAAGACATCTAACCTTGACTGTCTCTGTGAACTTCTCATTTCTAATCCTGTCCATCCTCCTCACTCACAAAGAAATTCTTAGCATCTTCAACTCTGCCTCATGTTCTATTGTCAGAGCCATCGTCTCTAAACCGTACAGCAGAGCTGCTATCATTACCATCTTGCAAACATTTCCTTTTAATCTTGCTGCTACTCGTCTGTCACAGATAACTCCCGATGCTGTTATCCAACCACTCCACCTGCCCTCGTTTCTTTTCCACACTCCCCGTTACTCTGAACAGTTGACCCTAAGTACCTAAACTCCTGCTCCTGCTCTCGATAAAGATCACAATGTTATATGAAAACATTATAGTCCATGGAGACTCCAGCCTGATCTGGTATGGCTGTCCATCACCAAAGAAAAAAAGAAGGGCTTCAGAGTCAATCCTGAACCCATCCGTCACTCCTACTGCTGTCATACTGCTCTCGTACACATTCTGTAGCAACCTTTACCAAACTCTCAGACAAATGTAGAGGAGTAGCACACACTGTACTTCCCTCTGAGATGTGGTTCAGTAGAAGTATCAAGCAGCATGGAAATAATCAAGTAAAGCACTAGTACCTCAATTCTGTTCTTAAGTACAAAACTTAAGTAAATATACTTCATTACTGTGTACCAATACCTAAAAGCATTAGTCATTGATGGTAAACAGGATTTTCATTGTCACATGGCCAATACTCCCACCAAGGTTCATGAAAATCAGCTATCTTGCTAAGACACAATCAAACAACATATAAACACAAGCTAAAACATAACCTCCTTGGTGGAGGTAAAATAATTCCCATATTCCTCACAGTTGTGTTTGAGCCACTTGGAATACCCACAATTTAATTGACTGATTTGCTTTTAACTTTCACATTCCCGATTAGAAACTGCAGAGAATCAGTTTAATGTGTTTCTCTTGATATCAAAAACTGATCAAGTCTTGGTCAATGGTGACAAATTCAGCAGTAAGATCCAGATGCAGTTGGAATGTCATTTGGTTACTTATGCTGTCTCAGTGCTATGAAGCACTCTGAATCCTAAAATAGACTATTGATAGTTTGAAAGTTTGGCGATTAGTAATTCAAAAAGAAATTTAATTGTTGATACTTTAAAGGACAGCGGCACAAAGTCTGTTGATTAGGACAGATAGATCAGTTATAATGGAGGTATTCTAATATATTGGTATATCTGTATCGTCATGGTAAATTGTCTAAATTTATAGCAATTTTAGTTTTTTCATTTATAGCACGTTTTAACAGCCATTAAAAGTCAACATTCACACATTCATAGATGGGTGGAAGAGGCTACCACGTGAGTAATGTGTGCCTCTCAGCAGAAGCCATTGATGATTGGTTTTAGAACATTCCCATCATCTGAGAGAGGTCTATCAGAGGTCGAACAGGTTGTTGCAGCTGTCTCAGGCACAATTGAGCTAATGCTGAGAGGGGAACTTGCATCCCATTCTGTCCACCCCCTGCTGGGTTTACTTTCAGCTGAGGCTGGCACTCATCAGGAGGCTGCAGGGACACCTGAGATCAGGCTTTTTGAATGACTCTGTTTATAGCTGCTCACTCACCAGTATGCAGGGACATTGGGTTCCCATAGGTGGTGGCTAAAATTAGCACCTTACTACCAACGAGAGTACAATCTAACTGAATCCCCCTGCTATTGTGACACACGTTACAAAACCAGCCATCATCAGCATTGTTCACTATTGTTTGGTGTTTGCATATCAGATGCAATTAAGTAGTCATAACTCAAAACTTTGCAGTTTCCTTCATTCATCTTCTTGACAAGTTGCACTCAGCCATGACGACAGATCAGCAACACTATCTCTTGGAAACATCTGGGCACATGACCCCTGTTCGTGAGTAGCTTGGTTGTGGCTTCATGGTGCAGGCTGTCTGTGTATGAAAACTACTGAGATTCTGATTGCGGTTTCATGCGCGCACCCTCAGAACAAGTCCTTTGGCACCCCTATGGAAAATACTCACAGTGCTCATAGGGGCAGAACAAAGTACAATCTGTTTAAATAAACAAATAACAGCAGAAAAATCCCTGTGAGAAACATTGCTATCAGTTGCCTACAGCTCTGTAGTTGTTTGTGCAAATGTATTATTAAAAGAAAATAGAATGAGAAAGAGACAATGTGACCCTTTTTAATCACTTAACATCTTGCTCTCTCTGGATAACCACTCACATCTGGCATGTCCTGTCACACACATTTAAAGATCTCACTCATTTAAAATCCTTGAACCGTTTGGATGCATTTTGGCAGCATTAAACCTCATTTAATACATTATGGAGTAAAGTTAAGTAATGCATGCATTGTGTGAGAAAATTGGATGAAAACTTATCGAAACATTACCAGTCAAAGTCACGTAAACTGACCTCAAATGAGGAAAACCCATATGTGAGCTTTAGCCGACATCTAGTGGTCACTTATGGTTGAAACGGCTGCTGTACATGCAGAATGTGAACGTTGTTGAAACGCATATGGTGTGTGTGGTATCATATCAAGCATGCAAGTGTGTTTGTCTATTATTTCACTGTGCCCTGTATTACTGCTTATCTACTAAATATGTGTTTCCAACAATCCCACCATTTAAAACCCCATCCAGTGACAACCTTTCTCACACACATGCACGCAAATGCGCGCACATGCGCAATAAGGTGAACCAACAGTTACACAGTTGAGAAATAATGTTGATGTTATGTATATATATATAGTGATATATAAATATATCACTGCTGTTACAGTTATTGTTGTTTTTTTTGCTGTTGTTCTTGTAGATATTATGTGGCTATATAGCATTGATTTGTTTGTAAAACATCTCTTCAAAAGGTTCAATAAAGAGATGACATCAATATTTCTGTAATACTTCTTACTTCATTGCGTCAAGAGACAGTTGGATAAAAAGAATGTTCGGGTAGGATATGGGTTCAATTCCATTTGAGAACCTGGGATCTTTCTATGTGGAGGTTGTATTTCTCCATGTTTACATGGGTTCTCTCTGGCTAGCACATAGTCCAAAAATATGCATGAATCTAAACTAAATGTGAGTGTGAGGGACAGCACCCCGCCTCTTGCTCTATGTCAGCTTGGATAGGCTTCAGCCCTTGCACGGGATAGTGGTTAAATTGAGAGATGTTTTGCCCTACTGCAGGACATTACATTTACTTTTACAATGTTAGACGTCAGCCTTCATTGCATGGAAAAATTATTCAGTCGAGAAAAGTAAGATAACTGCAGTACTGTTCTGGTGTCAAATCTGCAAAACACTGTCTGATTGAGTCAAGAGTTGCGCCCCACACTTTAATGTTCCCTGTGGGAGAACAACACTCTAACACAGACCCAAATTCACCACAGAAAGATGCATCTAAAAAAAGCAAAAGCCAAGGGATCGACCAACAAAACAAACAAGCAACACACCAAGCAAAGATCACCAAAGTACACCAAACCAATAACAAAGGTAAGAACACTTGGTTGAGACATCAAAGAATCTCACTCCAGACACCTCCTCCTGCTCTTAGCACTTCTTTGAAGCCAAGATGCAGAACATTTGGGCCAAGCTAGAAAGGACGGAGGGGAGGAAAGACTGCCAACACGAGCAACACGTACAGCCGTTACAAGATCTTTGGAATGGCTGAATTAATTTGCCATAAATTATGCCTCCGCTACCGTTCAGTTTATCACTTGAACCTATGGTTTGTGTCTCTCCGTTTGGCAATAAGCCTAGCCTGATCCCATTAGGTTTTCTCTGAACCAAAGTCTGCCATTACTATAAGGTCATTTGTAAAGGTCAATAAAGAAACAGATGGCAATCCAGTCCAACAACAAACCTCACTTGGTTTGCAAGTCTTGGTGCACTGAAAATGTTGTCTCAAGACAACAGGATGGCGCAAGTGTCTATTATACTATCATTGAATTCCCTGAGTGATAGTATAACAGACACAATTCACTGATCACAGCAAATATTCACCATTTGCCTGTGTTTTCATAACCTTTGGGAAAAAATTAGTTCTCTGTCAATAGGCTGCAGTGTTCAAACCTGCAATTGAATTTGTTTGGGATAATTGCACATTAATTACATACCGCCCATATTTATATATATTATGATAACTGCACATTATCAATATGAGCACATTTCCAATACCACCAGCAAACTTCAGATTGAAATGTATATTAAAACAAATATTTGTTTTAATATTTTAATATTTTATTATTTGTGCGAAGTTTCACGTCAGTGATGTCCTACAAAATTTTTTTTTTTCATAACAGATGTCTTCTCCAAGCAGATATAATTCAATACTCTTTTGGCAATTCTGGGGGAAAACCAGGGACAGGAGGCTTATAAACTGACAATCCGATTTGATTGAAATCACAGTAAATCCCACACTGGATCAGGCCTCCAATCTCACGTCATCACCACCACACAAACGTCCCATAAACCCACTTCTTAATCCCAAAGCCTTTTTTCATTCGTGGTCAGTGTGCCAGCCATTGCCATAAATCCCACTCTGCCCATCCCCCCTGTGTGTGTATGTGTGTGTTTGGGTGTACAGCGATGAGTCCGAGTTCTGGCACAGCTGGTATCTTCATCCTCTAACCTTTTTCCGCTCTTGGAATATTTGTGGATGCACTTGTATGAACTGTATACCTGAAGGTTAAACAAAGAACTCTTAGACCAGTGCAGCTCGCTGCTCGCTGCACTGCTGTTACTATTTTCTTTGGTTCTGCTGCTGATGCAGGACAGGAATGACTGTGTTGGAATTGAAGTGCGGATCGGCGTTCCTGGAAAGAAAGACTTCACAACTAAGGGAAGAGTTGCCTGGAGGATACATTGGTGATACAATCCAAACACTGATGGAAAATTGTTGTTTTTGAGCAGTCCTGCAACCCTTATTCCAAGGTTGAAGACAACCTCACATATTTTCAATTGTTTTGGAAAAACACGAGCAAGCTGCTGTTGATTGTAAAAGTTTTTTTGTTCTTCTTGTCCGTCTAAGTCTCCTCTGCATCTGGACTCATCCGGATGAGACCGTTAGCATCCCACGTCCACCTACCCGGCAAGCACTCTGCTATTTATGCAAATTCTCAAATATGTTGTCTGATTTCCCGCAGGAGTCACATAAAGTCGATGACGGCCATGTGAATAAAACAATTTGCAAGATATAAAAGAAGAAGAGCGCGCTCTCGACCAAGCGCAGCATCAGCACCAGCCTCCGATGCGCGCTCCCGTTCCGGTAGAAGCTGTCCGACACCCCTGGAAGAGGAGTTGGAGCTGCGCTAGTTTAACTTGGGCTAAAGGGGGTGAGAGGATGCTGCAGAACAACTAACGACATAATTAACATTGCCTGCGCGGGGAAACGTGTCCTAAGTGAAGGATGACTTGCAAAGCACTGAGCACATGCCTCTTATTTTTGGCTTTCCAACATTGCTCCTCACGTAAGTCCTGTCAAACAGTAATTGTTCATCTATTACCAACTGTTAGAATATTATCAAAACATTTGCGTGCCTTTTTTTGCATATTGATTAGTGTCTGATGCGCATAGGACAAAAGTTGGAAGATAATATTTGTTATCTAAAGGTGGTAAATACCACTGGAGGGCCAGATCTTTGAAGGACAACCTGTTATTATAAAACCAGATAATCCTAAAAGGTACAATCTTATTTCTTTGCTTATCTTATTTTTGGTTTTGTTTAAACCAAAAAGAACGTTCCTGTAGGATGCACGCTCCGCAGTGATCACGGCTTATCTCTGAAGTGTCTGCATTGCAGTGCTTTCTCTCAGCCTGCAAGTTTCTGCAACGCGTGCGCTCCACTCTCCACTTATTCGGAAGGCACAATTTTGCCCAAGAATCTATACAGTTGCTCACGTTGTTTTCACCAAATTACATTGACAGTGTATGAAGGGGATGCAGGAAATCCGCCTTAAAAGTGAGGGCTGAAGACGCAGGGCTTACCGTCCTGAACGGGACCAGCCCACTGCAGCACTTTTTATAAAAAAAGGGGGAGCATGTGTTCACTGCACCTGTCCAAAAATCCCTGCATCCGAGCGATGGGCGTGAATTGTCCTCTGCATAATCAAAGAAGCAGTCACGTGGTCGGTTAGTTATATGCGTGATGTCAGTGTCAAGATGACTATTAACCCTTTACAGCATGTTACATGACTCATTAGTTTTCGTATCGATGGAAGAAGAGGGAATGGTGATGTCACCTCTATGGGAAATTTAGAAAAAGAAGTGACAGCATATAACAGATGACTGAAGGACATTATATATCACATGTTTCTTCTATGTTCGTGAACTCTGGTGTGAGGAAACAACGTTTATGAAGACGTTTTTGTGTGTGGCCATGCTGCTGAAATCTATTAGATGTGCAAAATCGATCATAGGGTAATCCTGCTGTAGAATAAGGACAATCAAAGTGAATGAACTGCAAAGACTGCAAGCTTCCCTGCATCACTGAAGTAGATCCTGCTGGTATTTTTATGCAGGCCAACCATCTACACTATATGCTGTGTGGAAATGGACAGTGGCACTATGCCAGATTAAAATTAATTTATAAATTAGGAGAGAGTGGTGCAGATGCATAAATCTAAAGTTTCATTATCTGGTGCTTCTGTCATGCTTGGCTGCCCAGAAGCTTCCCATGTCAGGGGAAATAACATCTGTAAATAGTGGCCTGTTGGTCTGTGTGGAAGCGCTGTTGTTCTTTTAGAAAGAATGAAAGGAGTTGGAATTTTTTTCTAATGTGGGGCATTGTGGGTTTTTTTTTAAAGTAGATCCATCATCCACTGTGATGCCCACCTTGGTACATGAATGATTTAACAAAACATACTGTATTCCACTATGGTTTGTCCTTTTGCAACATGCTTTGATGGTGGACACCTGCATTTACATGCTTATACAGAAGGTTGCTGTCGGAATCCGCAGCTGCCACGCATATCACCGGCACCAAAAGGAGGTGCCTCGCCACAAACTGCACATGACCAGCGGTAATGGTGTGTCAGACCAGAGAGGTAGCCTATAATTACAGCAGACTGATGATTCAGCAAGTGTGGTGCTAGAGCTCTGCTTGGGAATGATACATAGAGAGAGTGCCTACTGTGTGTGATGCAGAGAAGGGAGGGGGCGATGTAGAATCACAAGGACAGGGGATAAAGGCTGGTGACTTGATGCTCTGCACAGCTATCAGGTACACTGAAGCTATTTAATCACTTGATATTGAGAGTAGAGTGACAGAGAGCTGAGAAATAGTATTATGACCATTTGGGACAGTACGATAAGGGCATGGAAGAGTGGATGCTTTCTGGAGATGATCTGGAAATAAAGATGCTGAATAGGCGGGGGTGCAGAATGTGTGACTGTCTCCTTGCCATTTGAACGAGCTGGGGAGCTCAGTGGCCTTTTAACCCCATGTAGCCTAGTAAGTGCCGGCTCTCTTCATTTAAAGTAAAATTCCATTTCTAGTACTACTAATTGATGAATAAAGACAAATCAATACAGTAGAATCAATTAGCAGCATACACTTTGCCTATGCAATTTGCAGCACAAAGTTTAAAAAATATTGTTGCTTTAATAGCCCTTTGAGAAAGAGCTAGAGCACCAAAGCACTATCGATCATCTGTAGTGGTATATGGGGTTGTGTTTGATTGGTATGGTGAGAAAGTCCTTTCAGCCAGGCAGACTGAGGATAAAGTCAAGATCACATTTCCTTTGCTCAGCATGTTTCCTCCACCTGACTGTACGGTGTGTCCTTGGGTTTAAGGTGAAAGTAATCATGCCCATGTGACAAACACCTTCCTACAAAATGAGGTGTAAAATATCATATTTGTCCATTTTCTAAATACAGTATGTTTCACGTGTCATTTATGGCAGTGAAAAGCGGCTTCATCACACAGTCTTTTGCCTTTATCTCTCTGCACTCTGAGAAAAACGCTTCGTCATCTTGCTGCCTCTGCAGCCTGCATACCAAGTCTGCAAACATCTCCTGTTTTCAGCCACTCTCTTCTGCTGCTTCTCCTATACTCTACTAAAACGCTACTAAAAATACAAAGCAATGACTTCTGTTTAGTACCAAAGATGAAGAGATGGCGATGCTGACGACAGAGAAAGAAGATCAGCTTGGAGTTGCTGTCATTTGTTTATGTTTTAGTTGCTGTCATTTGTTTTATTGTTTAAAAATAGATTTAAAAAACTATATTATTTGTGTCTTCGTGTTATCATGTTCAAACCTAATCTATCTTCATTTAGCCCATATTGATTGAATCAACTGGCAGTATTAAAGCGCCTCCTATAGCACTTGATAAAACTCTATTGTCCTTGCATATTAAGGTTGGAGCCTAGGTTACAAGAGAGTTGGATTGAGTTAACATAATATTATACCATTTTGGTATTATATAATTATGTTTCACAAATTTCAACAAATTGTTTTTCGTACAAGCAATGTAATTGTTTTCAGTAAATGACACATGGATGTTGTTTGCATTTCATGTTATTTTCCTGCTGAAATAATTAAATTGTTGCATCTTTGTCAGTTAAAACAACTGAGTTCAATTGCATTGATGCAATAGTAGAATATTTTGGGATTAGATAATTGTTTTTAGCAAATGCAACATAACTTTGTTAATTAAAGTCAACATAACTTCATAATTTAGTGCTTAATTAAGATATTACTTTTATTAGTATTTTAATATTTTTCCATATTATTCAACCAATCATTGCGGGACTGTCATTCAAGTTAATGTGATGTTATATTTTGTAGAGTACATATGTATTCAGAGTGAAACAACATGATATTTTAGGTAAAACTTATGGTAAATATTAATTAACATTATTAATAATGTTAATTCATATTGTTAATTCACATGTTGCCTCTTTATTAATGTATTCACTTAATAAAGAGCCAACATGCAATGTTAGTAAGGATCTGTATACCTTTATGGGCAGACATGCTGAGAGTGTTTGCAATCTGCTTTGAATTTCATTGGGAGGATCTGTTTGTATTTTTTGTGTCTCAGCATTACTGCACTACCAAATAATAAACTCCAAAATGGTCTTATCAAGCTGTGCGGACGTGCAAGTCCATGAGTCACTCTGAAAGCGATGTGTGAGTGCTGTATTATGGGACCTCATCATTAACTCTGTATTTTCCCTACTATCACTGCAGGAGAATGTGTGGACCCACTTGTCTCCGGGCTCTACTCCTCCTCCTTCCTGGCCTCCTCCAGATATAACTTCCTTTACTCTGCCAATTTTGCCAAATTGTACGGTAAGTTCCTAAATTTGGCATCGGGTTATTCAATGATTTCAAATGTTTTGAGTCATCATAGCAAAAGCACACTGCTATCATACACCACATGCTATTTTTTGTAAATCAGAATACTCATCATGGCAAATTCCCACGAAAATGGGCTTTAAAGATTTTGCCCAACTTCTGTGATCATGTGAAATTAATTAGGAAATCTTCGAACTGCCTTGTTATTTAACAGATATAAGCCTAGTGTAAATGATTTGTAAGGAGTGGCTAAAAAACTAGCATCCTGCAAATGACCAATAGCAGGAAATACAGCTTCACCTGATGCCACGATAGCTTTGGTCATGATTAACTGACTGCTTGTCAAAACATCCCCATTCAAATCAGATCCTCCTCTTTTCCCCACTCAGGCAGCAGTGGCTGGTCCCCATCTCCCAGAGACAGACAACCATGGCTTCAGATAGATCTGGGAAGAAAATATCGACTACTGGCTATAGCCACCCAGGGGACCTTCAACTCATATGACTGGGTCTCAACGTACACCTTGCTGTATGGAGACAGACCAGACTCCTGGACGCCTTACATCATGAAAGGAGGAAACTCTGTAAGTGTCACTGGCTCAGAATGGTTGAGCAGGTTGAGGGCCACAACAGGGTTGCGGTTGGGAGGATTAACTCGCAAAACTAATCTTTACAGCTGATCCCCCAGTCAGTGGGTGCATCATCATTTTTATTGTAATTGGTGCAGGAACGACATACTACCTCCTTCAACACTTAATCTGCAGTTCATCTTCAGCCTTTTAATAAGGTGTTAACAACAATGCAGTGTCTCAATAACTCTTTCCTGGTCCAATCTGCTTGCAGACGCTGCCTGGGAACTGGAATTATTATCAGGTGAAGAGGAATGTCTTCCATTATGCCTTTACTGCCAAACACATTCGTCTCCTCCCTCTGGCGTGGAACACTGAGAATGGAGGGAAGATCGGCATGAGGCTGGAACTGTTTGGCTGTTCTTATGGTAAAAAATAACTGATGGACTCTTCTCTGGGATTTTCTGCATCTGATTCACATCCAAGGATATTCTACAATCCCTGTGCTTAGTGATATTTCTCAATATGCCACTATAAATCCAAACGCTAAATATGCCATAGTATGTTCTTAGTAATACTTGGCTAAGCTTTGTTCCATCAGATCCATACTCAGGAGGTAATGCTGAGGAAATATGCCACATAGATTTACTCCTATTATCCTTAAAACCACCACTAATGCTAGCGGTGACTCATAGTTTGCACATCACATAAAAGTTGAACTGCAGTAATTGTGGAAATATTGAACATTGAATGTAAGTGTATTTAAACTTTGTCAGGGACCTTGGACAAACATCTGAGGTCCCTATGCATGTGAGAAAGAACATAACATACGCACAAACACATTATAAAACATATAATAATGTCAAAAATGCACTCATATATCCAACATTTTACAAAAAAAGTCCCAAATGTAAGATAAATACTGATGACAGTGATGACCTAAAATCCTTTCTTTTGGGAGAATGGGAAATAGGTGCAGGTTTCAGATTGCTTTGAAATAGTAGGAAGATTATGTGAGGGTGATTTGGGAAACCGCAATCTTCACACGGGGCAGCCCTCGGGGCTGATCTCCCAGGTTCAAAGTGAAACCGAACACAGCTCTACAAAGGTGGAGAAGAATAATTATGAATGATCTTATGGGCAAATGCCCATCTATATATAAAATCAAATGTATTTTTTTGTCTGCAGACTCCTATGTGCTACAGTACAACGGGGATGACTCAGTGGTCTATATGTACCCTGGAAAGAGGTCTCGCACACTGCAGGATCACATTGCCATAAACTTCAAGACTCTGGAACAGGATGGTCTTTTATTACACAGCGAGGGCATTCAAGGAGACCTTTTCACCCTGGAGCTCAAGAGAGGCCGTCTTTATCTGCACATAAGCTTAGGTACAGCCTACTTCTTTAACTTGAAAGTATTTTTGGTATACATTTATTATACAGCGTTTTGGGTAGAGAAAGCCATCCTTCTGAGAAAGAAGAAGTTTTCTCTCAAGACAATGGCACGAGAACAGCTTTTCACACAGTAGCAAAAGGAAGATAAACATACAGATATAGAAGAATCTGCATGCCATGCTTACAAAACCGACAACTCCTTGAACCTGGCATCTCCAACACTATACATCTAAATTCTTCCTTCCTTTTAACGCGCAAATAAAAATTACATAATGTTGAACGAGACCGTTATATTGACGGGAACTAATTGGGGGATGCTCAAATCATTTTTAATTACCAAAAAAGAGAAATGCATATTGTAAGTAATTAGTTGCAATTAGCTTAATAGTTGAGCATAATATTAGTAAAATGCTATTTATAAGAGGGATTTCAATACTGGTGACTAGATCATTTCCAGGAGCTCTACATTTAGCCTTTATTGTGGAGTAATTGAGTTATTTGTTTTTGGAGTTGTTTTGAATATTTGTCCTTGCCTGATGATTTCAGGAAGCAGTGTAGTACACAAAGATGATGGTCGTATCACACTGACTGCTGGCAGCCTACTCGATAATCTACACTGGCACTATGTCACCATCAAGCGCTACGGTCGACAGGTGAACTTCACTGTTGACAGTCAGACAGTGACAGCCATCTGTAATGGAGGGTTCACACACCTGGATCTGGATACACAGGTAAATGAGAGTTAAGAAAAATAATTCAGTTTGTTTTCTAAGTATATTTCCTCTTCATTTCATGCTCTGGTTAATGATGTTGACTAATTGCCTTCACAACATTCCTCCTAGTTATATGTAGGGGGTGTCATAGAACCAAATTTGCCTCATCTGCCCACTATACCAAATTTCCGAGGCTGCTTGGAAAATGTCTTCATCAATAACATCAACATCATCGACAAGGCCCAGCGAGAAGAATCTGACATCCGTATCCCACAAAAGGTAATGCACTCCAGTCAAAACATCACTGCTTCTGATGACCACCATTAATTGATAAATAAATGATTTAACAACATGCCATGTAATAACAATCAGAGGAAATATTTCCCCTTTATTCCCTCAGAAAAAGTTGCATTTTGGCTGCAGGGATATTCTGCTCAAGCCAATGACTTTTGCTGGACCCAACAACTATCTGCAGGTGCCGGGCTTCTTCAGGAGGCCCCGCATGTTTGTCAAGTTTAAGTTCCGCTCATGGGACTATACAGGGCTTCTGATGTTCACACGATTTGCTGATGACCTGGGTGCCCTTGAGCTGGGCTTGAGCGAGGGCCAGATCAACGTTACTATATTCCAGCCTGGAAAGAAGAAACTCCAGTTCGCTGCAGGTGGGCATATGATTTTTCTTTTCTTTAAATTTAAGAAATCTTGTCACAAAAAGGAGAAGATATTTCAATGACAGCTGTCTTATTAAAACCCTTATATCATCCTGTTTTGGACCTGTTGAACAACACATACCAAAATATGTGAAAAAGCTAATTCCATTTGTATTTTCATATCAAAATCCAACCATGTTTCTATCCTGTTTAAGTGTTTGCTGTAAAGGTCCAATGTGTAAAATCTAGGGGTAGTGCTATCTCTTTGAATCACTGGAATTTAATATGTTTTGCATGACATGTTTTTTGTGTACTTGCAACTGAAAGTAAAAAATATTTATTTTTAAGTTTTTTAAAAAACAAATCCTTAATTTTATTCCATAGGAACAGGTTTTAATTGAGGCCACCATGTTTGTACAGACGAATGGAGAGGGATTTTACATTTTAAGTTGTTACTGTGTTTTTGACAAATGGAGGATCATACTCATTATTCAGAACAAGGAAAATCAATGGAGAGCTAAGCCTTGCAATCAAAGCAAACATGAACACCCATTAAACATTTGATTTTAATCAGTTTTCAGCCTTTTGAAAGACATAGTTAGGCTTCATTCAAAGTGAAAGCTTTGTAAAGAAGGTGTTTAGTAAGGCCAGTGTGATACAAACTGGGATGATATATATTGACAGGCATACACAAGTGACTGGGATAGTGTAGAAACATCTGTGCCAAGTTTTCAGATGGTAGTTGAGAGAAACAGAGCTGAGATCCTGTGGGATCTCAAGATCGTGACTGACAAGCAGCTGCTGGCTAAACAACCGGACCCAGTGGAGATTGACAAGGAGCAGAGGAGGGTAATTGTAATAGATATGGCAATCCCAGCTGGCAGTAATATCGGAAAGAAGGCTCATGAGAATATCGAAAAGAACCAGCGGCTGAAAGAACAGCTGGAACATATGTGGAGGATGAAGGCCAACATTGTCTCAGTGGTAATAGGAGCATAAGAACCCAAATTGGAGGAGTGGCTCCAGTAGATTCTAGGCACAGCCTCACAACACCTTTATCACTCATGGTTTATGATGACACCGAAGTGACTCCAGAGGGATCATTGTCAATTCTGGATAAATGTGGCTTGTTTAATTTCTGCACTGATTATACTGTGTATGCATGGAGAAACCTTGCATGACAAGAATTTCCCCAATTTTTTAGGATACAGGCTAAATGACGGTTACTGGCATTCAGTGGATTTGGCAGCTCGAGACAACTTACTGACCCTCACAATTGATGAGGAGGAGGGGTCCCCGCTAAAGATTACCAACCCTTTTACAATTCGGACAGGAGACCGTTACTTTTTTGGAGGTGAGTTGATGGCCATAAACAGCTGTAGACAACTCTTGAAATAAAGTTACAATCTGAATTGATCACATTACATGTGTTCTATCCTGCACACAGGTTGCCCACAGACAAATAACACCGTAAGGAAGTGTGAGACCAAGCTGAACCGGTTCCACGGTTGCATGCAGCATATCTTCATAGACAACGAACAGCTTGATATTGACATTATTCTGCAGCGGCAGTGGGGGCGTTATGCTGAGCTGCTGTTGGGCACGTGTGGAATCACTGACAGGTGAGTCATGTTGAGTCCGGGAAAACTAAAAGTACACTTTAATGGTACTGATTAAGATCGTATGCTTTAACCAAGGCTGAGCCAGGTCCATGTAGCTTTTAGGGGAGAGGAACAAAGTCAGGATCTGGCTAAAAAATAAATATTTTGATCCAGCAGATCTATATTTTTAACCGGATTGAAATAAATATAAATAAATCATAAAATATAAAAAATTAATCTGAAAACCAAAACCCACAAGAACCCAGACTTACTTTGTCTTAAAGGAAAAATAATAGGGAGCATAAAATAGACATATTTTATAACACCGCCCTAAACTGGTTTCAATCCTACTTCACCGACAAACAGAATACATTTCCCTTGGAAGTTCAGGGTCCTGGACACACACCGTCACCTTTGGGGTCCCCCAGGGATCAGTCCTTGGCCCCATTCTCTTTATACTGTACATGCTCCCCCTTGACCATGTCATCAGTCGATATGGACTCTCATTCCATTGTTACGCTGATGACACGCAAATCTACATAAAAACTGGCACATGTTCCTCCGCAGCCTCTCCATCCTCTTCGTCATCATCATCTCCCCTGTTAACTCTCCGCGCTTGTCTGGAGGAGATAAAGGTGTGGATGAAAAACAACTTTCTCCAGTTGAACAGCTCCAAAAGCGAAGCTATTTTAATTGGCACCCCACATCAGACCAAGTCTTCCTCCATAACCAGTATTACCTTCTCTGGTCACGACATTCCCCTCTCTTCATCAGTCACCAACCTCGGCGTAAGATTCAACCCTCAACTCACTTTTGAATCCCACATCAAACACATCTGCAAGATCTCCTTTCACCATCTCAGAAATATTTCCAAACTCCGTTCTTCACTCACCTTGAGTGATGCTGAAAAGCTGGTCCACGCGTTTGTCTCCTCCAGACTGGATTACTGTAACGCACTTCTCATCGGGATCCCTGATAAAAGTCTTCAAAGACTTCAGTATGTTCAAAACAGTGC